>JANHFX010019564.1:21312-42827 GCA_027560015.1 Chloroceryle amazona
GGAAGGGAAGAGGGAAGGGAAGAGGGAAGGGAAGAGGGAAGGGAAGAGGGAAGGGAAGAGGGAAGGGAAGAGGGAAGGGAAGAGGGAAGGGAAGAGGGAAGGGAAGAGGGAAGGGAAGAGGGAAGAGAAGGGAAGGATTTTGCAAGTATAGCCCCAAAGCACTGAGTAGGATACAGATCTCAGGAGGTACAGAAATACATTAGAGTTCTGTCACTAACTGTAGTGTTTTCTGCAGCATCTGTAGTGTAAATTCAATAGAAGTGTTATCATCTGAAAGTATTCACCAGTGGAGTCCGTGCTGGGCAGGAAAAGGCTCACTATACATTTGTTATTCCCTCAGGTGGCTGATTAGCAATGTAATGTGATAAATTATTTAGCTGATGTATGGTTTTCTTCTCCAGCCATTTTATTATGTTCTCTCCTTCAAATAGGCAGTGGGTGTGAGTTTCCTAGAGTATGAATCAAATCAAGAGTCATGATTTCACCATGTCTATTATTCAGCAACGTTATATTCAATGCTGGACAGTTCTTTTCTTTCTTCCCTAGCTAGGACTGACACTTCAGTGCAAAAACACCAAGCAACTTGGATGCTACCACTTAAATACAGATAATATCATGTCAAGGAAGGCTGCAACACAAGCAGGTCTCTGGTCACCGAGAACTTCCTCAGGTGTCTTCACTTTGTCATACCATGTTCAGTATCATTGAGTTGTTCTGGTTAGAAGAGATCTTTAAAATCATCGAGCTCAACCATTAACCCAGCACTGCCAGGTCCCACTAAACCATCTCCCTCAGCACCACATCTATGCAGCTTTTAAATACCTCCAGGGATGGTGACTCCACCACTTCCCTGGGAAGCCTGTTCCAAGTGCTTGACAACATTTTTGGTGAAGAGATTTCTCCTTCTATCCAATCTAAACCTCACCTGGTGGAACTTGGGGACATTTTCTCTTGTTCTATCACTTGTTACATGGGAGAACAAACCAACCCTCACCTCAGTACAACCTCCTTTCAGGCAGTTGTAGAGAGAGAGAAGGTCTCCCCTGAGCTTCCTTTTCTCCAAGCTAGAACCCCCAGTTCCCTCAGCCACTCCTTGCAAAATTGGTTCTCTAGACACTTTACTGGCTTCATTGTCCTCTGGACACACTCCAGCACCTCCATGGCCTTCTTACAGTGAGGGGCCCAAAACTGAACACAGCACTCAAGGTGTGGCCTCACCAGCCCCAAGGACAGAAGTACAATCACATCCCTAGTCCTGCTGGCCACACCGTGCAGTGTTTTCACCTCCTACAGTATGGGCTTAACTCCCAAATCAGGGATGCATTTCATGGTCTCATTCAAGACTCCGTAAGAGCACATCATTTATATAGAGTCAGATTCTCTGCTCTCCTGCTCCTGTTCAGTAATTTTCTGCTTATTCATCCAAGGTCACACTAGTTTTTAGCAACAACATCACACTGAGAGATCTTGTTCAGCCAAATAGACTCCCTGACTTCTGACTCCTTTCAGGGTCACTGTTTCCTAGGAAGCAAGTACCCGCTCTGCCTGTGTAGCCTCTTGTCCTTGTTCCCAAACACATGCCCTTGCATTTGGCTACATTAACATTTGTGCTGGTTAAACAAGACCCACTTCCCAAACGAGCTATATTGATCTGTCAAACTGATCCAACTTTACTGCTGTTTACTGTCACTAATGCTGTATTCTCTGCAAATTTTACAGGCGCTGATTTCCTCACTTCCGAACCATTAATAAAACCACTGAATTGTATTAGGCTGGAAAAGATCCCCATGGAACCCTGCTGGAAATACCCTCTGTGGAGAAGGATTCCTCACGCACAATTCTTTTTTAAAAATCCACCAGACAATTCTAATCTATTTATTATGCACTACATTAATTTTGCACAGTTCTAATTTTTTTAATTGGAATGTCATGCATTACGGAATCAAATGCTTTGAGAAGTGCACGTAGATAGCAGCACAGCTCCTCTTATCTGCTAACCTTGTCAAAAACAAAGTTGTGGTTGCTTAAGCAGATCTGTTCTTCATAAAGTGAGATGTGTAACATTTGCTACTTAAGACTCTTGAGTTGAAACGAAATGCTGCATCTGGACTCTTAATGAGCAGTTAGGAACTGTAGAAGCAAGATTTTAGATGGGAAGTAGATCAGCTGCATTTTCTTACTGCCAAGCCCAGGGGTTTTCAATCACTGTCCACTGCATTTATTTGTAATACATACTATGTTAAAATTCAAAGCCTATGTGAAGGAAGGACTCACTGGGGTTCTCTCAGGATTCTGAGCCACAAACACTTCCCTACCTCTGTCGTATGAGGAGACAAACTGAACAGCACATTTTCTTACTCCCTCATCATTCTGGTTTACTACCTCCTGTCCACCATCTCTACGGAGATCATGTGGAAGAGTGCATCTCAGATTCAGCTCTGTGTAGAAAATGTGTCCAGGAAGGAGCAAAAGAAAGTGTCCTGTCTTGATGAGACTTGCGAAATCTAGAAGATAATCTTCAGCTAAAGCGTGTAACTGAATTACTCTGTGAGAAACACAGACACAGGACCTTCACTGGCCAGGTGGTCTTTGAAGTTCTAGAATGCTGTCTGATTTATTTCTGTATCACCTTCAAGAAGAACAGGCAGATTACACTACAGCTACTGTACGGTCTGAACCTCTCACAAAAGTCCTAGCACTCAAAGAATAGTGACTTGAGATGGGTTTACTTGAGATGGGGTGACAGGACTGCCCCAAGCCAAAAGGGAGTCCTCCCTCTGTTCCTCTTCCCTCCCCTCCATATATCCAAGACCACTGCTTGTTGGACTTAAAGCAAGATGATTCAGTTTTCAAGACTGTGACACAACTAACCAACAGAAATGACCTAGCAAGTTGGGTTACTTTGGTAAAGCACTGGACAGAGGGAAAAGATGGGACTGCATGATAGAGAAGGTGAAGAAGGAAAGAGTAGGAAAGCTGAGAGAGACCTCTTCCTCCAGTGTCAATGAACTACTAAAGCCTTTCAGTTGCTTCTGAAAGGACAGCATAAGTTGGGCTGGTTTGGTGCTGTTCCCTGAACATCTGCTGAGCCATCTGCTCCTCTTCCTACCATGACTCTGTAGCAGCTGAAGTGCACCTCATGCAAGGAGAGGTCTGCCCACCAATTCAGGGCAATTTCATGTGCCCTTTGGAGCACCAGAAGGTAGCTGTGATGATTTAATAAGCATATGTGTCCTTCACTGTACTGAATCATTGCCTTACAGCAGCGCAAGGAGCTTGAGGCTGGTAGAGCTGCTATGTTCTTGGACAGCCAAGGCCCAAAAGAAAACTGATTGTCACTACCTATTTTTTTTATAAAGAGACTTAAGACTGGCAGATACTACATTCAGTCACAGCTTAGATCCTCTATCTGTATCTCTGAATTCCCACGCCTTATAATTGGATAGTAATTTTCTCTTCCTTCTCCACTATCAGTAAAGAATGAAGTGGAGAGCAGTTTAAGCAGTTTAAGAGCTGCTGTATATACATATATATATTAACAAGAGCAAAAGTAAATTAATCTCTGTGCATACACATGCACTTCCATACATAGGGAATACATGCATACACATGTACTTCCATACATCCTCTGTCACGTCACAGATGCTGCTGAGGGACAATAGTTTTCCATACAAACTGGAATTCTTTCTCTGAAATTGCTGGGCGCTCTATGGAGCAGCAAGAAGCAACAATAATAATAAATCAGCACATAAGAATTTAGATAAAAATAATGTTTTCTGTAATAATTTAAAGATCCTGATTAAAAATACCAAATTTCTTTCAGATTTTTATCATAATGACAAAGTCTTCTCTTCAAGGAAAATGCACATTACCTGACCTCAAAGTCACCATAAAGCAAACTGACCAAAAGCACTGCAAATTATCTGGACACAGAAATAAATTTGTAGGGTCAAATTCTTAATCCCCAACCTAAGACTCAATACTACGTGGTTCTTCATGGTACCAGTAACCGAAGGACCCACATGAGAAATACAGTACTGCCCTTGATGAATAATACTGCACCAGTTTGAATCTTTCTGTGTGACTTACCTGTGCAATCCCACTGAAGTCAATATGTTATATCATATAAAACACATCAGTGGCAGGCACGGTACATAAACTTGAAACAGATAGACAGGACAGATTGATCAAGTACTGGAAGTCACTCCTTCTAAATTTAACACCAGACCTGACTTTGACTTGCTTTAGTTTTCTTAGATATAACAGCCTTGTGATCTCAAGCTCATGATGCTATTTACTCAATACAGATTTACTCACTTTTAAGAAGTGGTAATAGCTCCCTATGGTCATTTTGGTCACCTCTTAAAACCAAGGTCTCTCTGGACATCACTTCAAGTAATTTATGAATGGGTCAATGAAACCGTTAATAATTCCAACTGGCTTCTCTTACTGTCCTTACATTTCAAAGCAGTGGTTTTTCTACCCTTCCAATGTGGATAGCAACATTTCTTGCTTGGCTTAGGATGTTTGACTGCTCTTGTTTCTGAAATACAGAACAAATAAGACGGTGTGGATTTGGAACAGGCTTTTCTAACATCCTGCAACATATATTAAGAGGACAGAAGTGGACGACACACTTTATGTTGCATAATTCATTGAGACTCATCCCATATCTGTATTAGCAAGCTTTAGAAGTAAAGGGGTTTAACTCTCTGCTAACACTGTGTTAACATAGCTACAAACATTGCTGGTCAAAAGCTGCTTCTGTAGCCTCAGCTACTTCTGCAGATTACAGATTCATACAGTGTGGTGTTTGCTAACCACGTGGAAGATCTGCAAAATACTATCTGTACTGCTATAAGGAAACTGGTGCTTGTGATGGCTGATCTTTAACTAGTTGCTATATTAATTCATTTCACAAAATGACTGTGCAACCAGTAATGCTGCAGTTCAGTGTGCTGTGAGGCTGGCTGACCTACCAAGGAAATTCTCCCTCGTTGCTTGTTTTGCCATCTGACAACTTATGAAAGTGATGACGAGCACCTATCAGGCTGCAAAGCACTCACTGTCTGGAGAATATATGCACAGCAGGGAAAGCTTACAGAAAAACAAACTGTACCAGCCTGAGAACAAAGGTACTTGTCCAAGCTAGTCCACTGTAACTCCATAATGCCCTGGTAAGACCCAGCTAGTCTCTTCCTGATGCTCTGTTGACCTTATAACTAGAGCGGTTTTGAAACTCAAACCTGAAAAATTAATACTTCAGAGCTGGAATATTAAACTGTTTTAAGCTGAATTAGGACTTAAACCCTAGGTTTCCTCTCAGAGAATAAACATATATGTATAATCATGTCCATACATGGTGTTCTGCCCAGGTTTACTTACTCTAAATCTAAGCTGTCCTAATGGATGCACAGAGACTTGCAAATGAAACATTAAAATTAGCACAAATTGAGAATAAACAGAAGTGAATGTGGGCAAGCACCAGAAGAAACAGTGGAAGAAGTGTTAAAAGAATAGTCTGCATTGGTAACAAAGTATATTGTTCCTAGAAATAGAAATGAGGGATGCACTGTTCATGTCAAGATCAGAAAGTCTGGACTCAGGCAAGACCATAGCATAGAGAAGTCACCTACCCTTTGACAACAGGAGGATGGTATCAAGGTCATAGCCAACCACATATGCCATTCCTTGTCTTGTTAGCCCACAAGGAAAACAGGCTATAGCTGCACAGGTACACAGATCTGTAGGTATTCCAAACATATTTCACAAACAGGACAGAGTGGACAACGAGACTTATAGAGACTTAGGCAAGATTCTGGATGAGAGGGCAATCCCATAATAACTGTTGATCCCTAAAATGTTCAGATGATCATTCCCAAAACTAATTACAGAATTAGAGAATTGTCAGGGTTGGAAGGTACCTTAAAGATCATCTAGTTCCAATTTAGTGTCCTCAAGTAAGAACCCAGAATGAGCACTCAATAGCCAGCGTGTCTCATTGCCCATGCAGCGCAAAATTCACCTGGGGCAGACACGTCCTAGTATTTGTAAGTTTGTGGGTGTGAGAGTGTGAATGGGTTAAATCAACTTATTTTGAGTTTATGAAAATAAGTATCAACTTCCCCTTCCCGAAGGCTTTGTGACAGCAATTTCCAACAAGTGCAGATAAACCACTTCTAGAACCAGCTAGACCAACTTCCAGCCATCAGTTCAGGACACTTCATTGAACCATACGGATACATCCTCCAGGACATCACTTCCTGATGACTTCAGCAGAAAGAAAAGGAAGATAGTATTTAAGGGAACACAGAGAATTCTTAGTACCTTTTAGGTTAGTCTTGGACATCCTAAACATGATGTTGAATTCTGACAGAGAAAAGGAGAACAAAGCTGAGTAGAAATGGGGAAGAAACAGATGTACAAGCAGGCCTGAGTCTGTTCCCCCCCACTTAATCCTTCAATACCTGATTATGGTTTCAGATGTCCTCAAGCCCTTCAGATAATCATGTTCTTCTATTGTACAGACATTTGGCACTTATCACTATAGCTGCTTGGGTTTTTTTAAAAAAAAAAATTGAAATAGATAAATAAGGCCTAGGATAACGAAATATATCATCCACCCATTATCCCTTCAATGTATGCAGCCTGCTGGCATGGTTCAGAGTTAATTTACATGATAGATGCTTCTACTTCAGCCCAAAACAAGGCTGGTCTGCATGTCATTTCCTGTCAGGAGTTCCTGAACCTCAATTACTTATTCGAGATGAATGATGTAATAAAACCACACTTTACAGTCCAAAAGCCACCTCCATCTACTGTAGAATGCCTGGTTTTCTGGTTGAATTTTTTTTCCCCTGCCTAAGACACTAGCTACAGTAAAAACCCATAAATTCTGGTACCTAAGCAACACAATAGCCTCTTATTTTTGTTCCATGTAAATGACCCAGCTGCCTCTGCCATCACAGTTCCTCTCCTGTTCACTCCCTACTGTTCGAAAAGGTAGTAAAAGGAAGAAGAGGATGGTAACTTGCAAAAACTGGGGCCAATGCAGGAGCTGAAGCTTCAGGAGCTAAAACTGGTTGTGTGTGATTTAACTGGCTCGTGTTATACATATTTCTCTGATATGCTGACTGGAGAACAGCCTAAGAGAGAGAGGGGAAAGGACTAGGAAAAGAGTTATTTATGACAGCGCCAACTTCTTTACCTTTCCTACATTATCAAACCTGCCTCCAAATTAATTGAGGGCTCCCATAGCTGGCTGAATTCAGTAAAGAAATTAAAATCAGCAGAAAGCAATTATTCCTGTCATAGAGCAGTACTCAATGAGATCAAGAGCTGTTATAACAACAAATTAAATTAGAGTCTGTCTCCTCTGTGTGCAGTTTCTCAGTTTACATATATAAGAAATGCAAAGAAAAATACCCCATGGGGTGTAGAAAAGATCAATCCATTAATGTGTTGTATTTGAACATGTAAAGTGCTATTAAGTGGTAGACTGATTATTTTAATCACCGCTGTTGTCACACCAGCTGCAATTCTATGGCTACAAATGTGGCTGTGGAATTACAGTCCAGGTACACAGAATCTCTAACTCTCAATTCATACTTCAGCATTAGCACAGCATCCAAATGCTTAAGATTAAATCAGATTCCACTGCAGAATGAAACATGAAAGAAACTGCTATGCTATCACATTTCTTCTTCTGAAGGGCCCAGACTGGCATTGTCAGATAGTCTATTGAACGGGAGACATTTTTTCTGTACTTCGACTTGATATTCTTGTGTAAGAGCCAGACGGGGGGGGACAAGGGTGGTAGTAAATGCAGGCTTTTTAATTTCATTTTCCTTAGAGATATACAGTAACTGACACCTAAAAAATGATAAAGCATGCCTTAGATGGAAGGCTCAGCTTTGAAACCATAGGAATTTATACACTGTGTCTTCCTTATTTACAGGTTAACACTTCAAAAATAAAGAAGATTAAGTGTTTTATTAATTACACACACTAAATACCTTTTGTAACCTTACAAAGAAGAGCGGGCAGTACAGAAACCATCAGAGAGAGGGTTTAATAAGAAATCTGACTGTGCTTTCTAAAGAAATAGCACTGATGTGCTAAAGAATTCTGCAATAATCTGTATTGCACTCTGAATTTTCTCTGGTGTTGCTCCACACTGCTAAATAGCTCTGGCACATCCTCCTGTTTTCTTGTTATGGCTGCAATACAGATTAGCTCTTGACCTTGATACTAGAGGGTTATGTTAATCTTTATGAAGCAGTCTACTGAAAAAAAGTCAGCCACTCCTCTTTCTTTTTGTTACTTTATACTGTGGAGCCAGAGGTTCACCCATTACCACGCTCATCTCTGATTCAGCTGCTAGTGGCCAGAATTCCACCTGCCATTAAAGACAGCATGGCACCCGCACTAACTCCTTCCAAACAACCCAGTTTGAGCCCTCAGTGGGGAGCTATGGGGAGAGAGAAAGAGAGTCAAAGACAAATTAACAAACAAACTGTTTATGAAACGTGTCACACTGAGTGAATCAGAGAGCAACAGTTACAGAGAAAGTAAAGAACCCACAGCTACCCCACCTGAGTGTGGGCAAATAAATGAGCAAGTGGGATGCCAAAAAGAGATGTGAGGCTTTTCCCCTTCCCTTCCCTTTTCTCCTGCAATAAGATACATTCAAAGTCACTCGAGTTTGAGTTCTTTTTCTCCATGGACATACATATCAGGAAGGCTGAAGATTTCTGGCCAAAAATGTTAAGAAGTTAATTTGGTCCTGAATTTACATTTGCAAATCTTCATAGGAAGCAGCCTATGTAACCTCCATGAATTAAACATACCACAGTCAAAAGCCTTTGGCACCACTGAGGGATTAATGATGAACTGGAAAAAGGATGGCTTAAAGAAAGCCGAGCCCATGTTCTGTGCCAGCATTGCTGATATTATGGGTCTTCTGAAAAGCACTGAGGAAAATAAACATTAGAGCAAGTAATTCTTGTATTGTGCCAGTACCCATGCTAAGGACTGCTGCAGTTTTGAAGGGTGCTGCTTTTCCTTCTGACATGTTTTTCCAAACCAATGCCTGGATTGTTTCCTATTGGATGTAATTTGGGGCAGAGTCATGAACTTGGCATCTCTTGCAGAAATCCTGGAGGAATGACCCAGAAATGAGTCAGCATTCATTTTAGTTGAGATGAATCACTGCAGATTATGGCCAATAGATAATGGTTGGAAAAGCACGACCTCTACGCTCACCTTCTCATACACAAATGCATTATCACAATATAGAAAGTCTGTTTCTTAGGAAGACCTGTGAGTCTGTGTAAAATTTACTGAAGGTACAAATTCTGAAAGGCCAAACTTTGGTAAATAGCCCAACGTTGGCTATGTGGACAAGAGCTTACGATGAGAAGGAAAATAGAGTCATGACAAGTTGCAGAAGTGATGATCAGAATCTTAAATCATCTTTCTGTTGGCATAACCCTAAGGTACTTACTGATTCTTCAGAGCAATACAGATGAGAAAAAATGAGATTCTTGTATGTTCAGACTATTCATTTTTGTGGCTGAACTATTTGTAGCTCTTTACGTAATAATTTTTACATCTTCCACTCAGTAAAGGAAAAAAACAAGGTGCAAGCACAAAGTATGGGGAAACACTAGAGAAGCCAGGAGTACATGACCAGAAGACCTGCTGTGAAGAGTTCTCTTATTAAAACAACTCTTTGGCTCTAAAATGATGGTATCTGCCATTACTAAACTAGAATGTTATAATTACCTCACTATGTCATGTTCCCTACATTACTCATTCCTCAACCAATTATTACAGCCCCTTGCTTTGCTGCTCTACTGTAACCTTTCTGAACTTAACCACATCTGAACAAAACCAAGATTACACGAGAGGATTCTAGTGGTGCTTGTACAGCACTGAATCTCAGTCATAAAACCGGTGTCCGTATATCACAAATCAAGTAATGCAAATACATATTCTATATAAAAATAAAAATCAGCTAGAGATAAAACCCCAAATCTGCATAGCAGTCCGAAATGTTGAGCCTGAATGAGAAATGTGCAGCAATTTTAAGGGTGGACATCCATCACAGGCTTGCATGTTTTCCTGCAGTAGATGTAGATGGTCATCTGACCAAAAAAGGGCCTTCTTTTGCATTCTGAGCAAATTAAACACATTAGTAAACACACAGGACTGAAGTGAATCTTTACTTTTTTTTAATTTTATTTTTTTTTACATTTTATTTTTCCTTCCTACACACAATCTTCTCCACAAGCTCACTGCACTTTTTCTTGTATTACATGCAGTCTCCCATACCTAAACAAGGTTAGGAAACATGCCTGAGCAATGAGTGATACAGCAAGACCCCAACAAGGCAAGAGTTAAGACATGCTAGTCTCTTCTGAGCAGCTAAAGCCATATCAGAATAAGAATAATTTATCTAGAGGCAGTCTTGTTGTCCATGGTTAAATCAATCTAACCAAATAATTGAAGAACAAACTTAGGTCTTCCATGTAGGAGAGAAAAGATTTGATATGCAGCCTCAGCAGACTGAAAAAGGTATTGGTTCTTCTGCTTTTGCATCTTTATAGGATGGTTTGGGTTGGAAGGGACCTTTAAAGGTCATCCAGTATTTGCAGCACCTCAGCTGTCGGCTGCTACAAAGTTCCCCCTCACTAGTCACTTAAGGAATAAAAAGCTAGTTTTAGTTCAGAACAGAGCCAATTCCAAAGCTTCCACTAGAGTCTCCCCACCACTTCCTCACCTCTGTGTAGAAAAGCTTCTGGAGTCCACTGAGTCCAAGGGTGGAAAAAGAAGTTATTCACTAGAGAACAGTTTCTGAAGGTATCAAAGATCAATCTGACAGAAGGTGAGTTGAAGTTAAAGCACAGTTTGTGTTTATAGAGGGAATCTACATGTTTGTAATATTTATATTTTTTTTTCTAAGCCCTTCATTGGACATGTCAGATGACATATTCTTGTATAATATTAATCTGCTGCAGTCCCCTTCACTTTGCTTTACAGATATGAAGAAAAATGGGCACCTCATTAATCAGTTTAAATCTAGTAACCAGTAAGGAAGAAACTTCACTGACTAGACTGTATCATATTAGCTGAGGAATAAAAGAAGACCTAAAGCTAAGCAAAACTGAAAAGGTATCAAACCACATGATGTTTAACTCCTCTCAGTATGGGCAACTAAGTAATTTTAATCATTACTAATAACTAGAAATATTTTGCCCTTGTTTTCCACCTGCATAACCAATATTTTTCAGTCCTGTAGAACTTCTATCATTTGAAAACCAAAGGGATGTCACATTTGGTCACGGTATGCTCGTGTTAACAAGAGACAGGCAAAAATTCTGTACCCGGGACAGAACAGAGGGAAAGGACAAGCTCTGGTTTGTGTTCTAGCTGGCAGCTGAACCTCACAGGGCTGTACTAGCAGAGTGATAGAACTAATCCATTACTACCTGTTTACTTGGCTTAAATTAGCTGCTGGAAGAAATCACTGCAGGTGCCTACAGGTAATTAAAAGATGTTCATAATGACCAATGTCTGAAAAACAGTCGTAAGAAACACAATAGTGACCAAAATCAATAGAAAAATATCTTTCTTGACAAAATATCTGTAAAGATATTTTTTCTTTATCTTGGATTAGACATGGTTGCTGTCACACAGAATCTCAAAAGATCTGCTGATGGACTGGGCAAGTTACTGAAAATTAAATGTTTAAAGAAACAGGTTTTACTAATGTAGGGTCTTGTAGCAAGATCATCCAGTGCAGATGGAATCTCGTGGATTTATCCACCAGGAAGATAACAGTGTTGCAGAAATTGTGCATTTTCCCAGTAGGATTACCAAGACCAATCAGTACTGCCATCGGCCAGAGCAGAAAATCATCCTTAATGATGTGTGTCTTGTGTGTCTCCGACAGGGTACCTGCAAGCAGACCTTAGTTAGTGTTCACTACAACCCTGTAAAGGGGGTAAGCATCTTCAACACTGATTTCCAGACAGGGGAAATAAGGCACAGAGATGGGATGGTGAGAGAACGACATAGAGTGAGTCAGGAGCTAAAGAACCAAGCAATTCCTACTCCTAATCTGCCATTCCAGACACTGGAAAATGTATCTCATTTATTGATTAAACACACATGCCAAGGGAAATGTGAGAGTGGAACAGCAGAGGTACTAAATAAATGCCACAGAGTTTCCTCACAGTCTGTGTCCCCAGATTTCATTCTCGAAGACTCCTCCTGTCATTTCCCCCACTTCTTTAACTTGCTTCCCACTTCAAACCTATTGGAAAGATTTTCTAGCTGACAGTGGTGCAACTTCTTTCAGTGTAAACTTCTGCCCTTACAGAAAAATAATACAATCATTATATGATAGAAAAAAAAATATCAGTGGCAATCCAGGAATGTTGGCCTTGCCATTTTATTCCCTTTGATGTCCATTTTCACATTCCTAGTTCCTATTTTTCACTTTTTCTGTGCTGTGTCTGGTAAGAATTTCATCTAGTTCTAGTTTTAATGCATTGCTGATTCTAGCTTCAGTCACCTACCTTCCCAACATTTCATCATATGTTTATTACTCCTTTACATGAAATCCCATTCTCTGAAAGTCTGTTCCCAAGCTGCTCATTTTCAGGTGATTTTTTCCATGCTTCCAGCCACTAACAGAAAAACTGTCTTCCTCCTGTTATGTACTGCAGGATGTACTCTGTAATTTAAGTCAGTTCAAGCTGGGGTCACCTCAAAATTCCTCTTTTTCCAATTGGAAAAGAGATCATACCTCCTCCATATTACTCACATCTTTGTGATTTGGTGTCACTCTCACACCCTCCCATTGTAAATTACTGCTAGAGCAATTTCTTCCTGTAGCTGTGCTATCCTGTGCCATCCTGTGAAAAGTAATATTGATAACACTGTTCACCTGGAGAAAAATTTGAGATTTCCTATCTGGAGGAAAAGCTCTTGCAGAAACAGAGACAAATTCACTTGACTGTAAAGCACTTTATATAAAGTCATCGAAAACATACATCAGAGAAATAAAGCAGAGTCCAGATCTTTTTTACTATGCCACAAGTCATACTGAATGCTTATTCTGGGCTTTTCTGTGAAATCAAAAGTGAACACAGTCTGCTGTAGGAAAAAAAAGAATAATATGTGAGATTTATAGTATAAATTTGGTCCAAGCATGAAAACATTTGCTGGTTTATTTTTTCCTCTAGTTTACTAATTTTGAAAGTCTCTTCCACCTGAAGGCCTTTCCCTTTGGAGACCTCCATGCATAGAGTTTCTGATGGACGTGCATTAGCGTGAGCATCACAGAAGGTGAGCAAAACCAATAGATACAAGTCACCCAAACCAACAGATAGGAAAGCTTCAGCATGACAGGATCACTGATCTGAGACTTTAAACTTCAAAACACACGTATCATCTTTGTACTCTGGTCAACAGGACCCTTCTCTCTTCCTTCCAGAAGCAACCCATTCACAGGGCAGAAAGGTAGATTATCAGTACAGTGTCTCCCATAAGATAAAGGCAAATGTTAAATATATTCTCACATTGCATAGCATCTCAAATTGTATTACAGGAGAATTAGCAAATGTGGCTGAACTGCTTTAGTCTGTATCCTACTGCCAAGTTTGGATGCTTCTGCAAATGACATAAAAACTTGTCTTATTGACCATCTGGAACTAATGGAAAAGCATTGTGGAAATCCTGCAGAGCAATAAAAGGTAATTCAGCTGCAGAAGAATCTTGTCCAACAGCATAAGCTTTTCTCAGTAATCACTCAGATTCAGATATAAGCTATATACAAGTAATGAACCGTACCGAACAGATTACAGTCCAGAGCTGGGCAAAAAGGAGTTGAAATGCATCCCTTTAGGGAGGGAATGGAGCGAGAGCATTCAACATATTCCAGCAATAGTATCCTTTTGCTTAGTTCATAGAGACTTGTGATTCGCTGGCACAAAGTAATGCTGCCAAGGCACAACTACTGCTTACACCAAACTCAGTCACGTTCCTTGCGTCTGAATGTAAAATGGAGATCATGAGATTGGTTTAGTATCTGTAGGCTGTCAGGACATTTGCATTTCCACTCGAGTGAGCCACATTGTGCAAGGCAGAATAGAAAAAAATAACCACTTAGGAGTATGAACTTTTCCATTATTTCTTAGCTTTTATATCTAACAATTATTTTAATAAAATACACTGCAAGGTGACAGTGAAGTACACCAAATGTTTTACTGTTTGTATGAAGTAAATAATGGCTGGAATTTATCTTCACTAGACAAAAAATAACTCACAATAACTCATAATTTCCAAAGAAGAATGTCATCTCGAATTTGAGCTATTTGATGTATTCCCTAGTAGGTCACAAGGAAGAGAGAGAGATCACAAGGAGAAACCTTTTACAAGTGAAGGTTAATCCTCTCAAACCTGACTGATGAAAACATATTTAAATTAGGGTGAGACTTGGTTTTAATCTCAGGAGACCAGAGGGAGTAAAAAAAAAAGAACAATGATTGCTTCCTTATCTAAGAGCTATAAAAATTTCCTTTTGTGCTTTTCTGATTTTTATATTGAAGTGTGCATGTGAAATACATTGAACAAAAATAGCTATAGGCACTTCCTTGCCTAAATGCACTTTACAAAGTTTGCCAGTCCAGCTGAATCACTAGAATGAAGTCGGGCAATTAATTGTGGAAAACATTCAATCTGACCTTTATGCTTTTCACAAATTGCCCTTGACCCATCAGCTCGCTCTCTCTTATCTGAATAAATGTGTGAGCTGGCATACAGATACTAACCATCGGAGAGAAGAGTGAGGTTCTGGAACAACATTAAAGAGAGAAGTACCATTAAAAACCCATATAACTACTTCTGAGATGTGGCTGAAACAGTAGAGGATTGCAATAGATGCCTTCCACCCACAATGTAACTTCCAGTCTCATATTCTTGCACAGTATCCTCTAGCAGATCTGCCAGCCATCAGATGGTTTCAGTCCTGCACAGAGCATGGCATATGGTTCACTCTTAACAAGGAGAATCACATTAGAAGAAATCCTGTAGGTCAGTTATTTATAGTTGTTGATTTCTCTAATAAATGTTTCCACTTCAAAATAATATTATTCCACAAATCAGTCCAAATTGTAACAATAAAGAAGAAATAGGTCCGCAGACCACCTACAGTTCTCTGTGGTGTACTGTACTCTGCATTTTTTTCTCATTATTTCCTGAAGCTAATGAAAATTCTAGACTAAAAAAACCCACAAAATATTTTCCAGAAGTCCAGAAGGCAGGTAAGAGAAAACCAGTCTCCACACTTCATAGCAATTTTATTCATTCTGGAAACCTCTTCCAGACTTTTTGTGCCAGGCTCTTAAACCTTTAGTGGGTAAAAAGTGCTGTTGACTTAGCCAGAAGTTTACCTTGCCTACATTAGGATCTCAGAGCCTGATTCTCAGAGACTACAAAATATTTTCTCCTTTCATTTTATAATGGTCTCCTGAACTTTGACATTGCATTTGCATGACAATTTTCTATTTAGGTGTTGAACTGGGAACTCCCAGTGTCTATGAAACATTCTTTAATTATCACAGTCAAATGAAGAAAACTTTAGAGTTTAATTGAAGAGATTAGCATGTCTTTGATACAGGAGGTACCTAGCAGTGTTCGATCAATATAAATGACAAAAATGTCTTAAAATACATGTTCTTATTCACGTGTTGATTTGAGAGATTAATGAGATGATTCTAAATGAACTTTGAGATTCTGCCAAAAATCAGAGAGCCTAGAAAAAGGACAAGACCTAAGCCATTAAGTGAACTAGTGAGTCAGCCAGACACCAGTCGATTAATCTCTTTCTGATACAGGTTTTACAAACTTGGACAGTATTGTTTCTTTTTCAGTACCCGGTGGTGTCAGACACCAGGTATATAAAAAGGAGATGCAGCTGTTATCTCCAAACATCTTCAGTAATGATTATGTTAACTTCTAGGCTCTATTGGCTGGCTTGCTTGTATGATATCAACAAAATTGCTCATGCCTGAATGGTCTTGAAGCTCTAGATCTTTTTTTTCCCAGTCCATGTAACAGACTTTTTTTTATCATAACATCTGTTGGTCACCTGGTGGCTCCATCAAAGTAAAGAAAATTCACACTGATTGTCACTCACTGGTACTTTGTTGTTACAACTTAACAGAATTAAGGGGTTGAACTCAACAACTCTCTCATTTCTGGAAACCTAATCTTGGTCTGAAAGGAATAATATCTCATATCCAGCTTTTCATCCACCAGTACCCCCAAGTCCTTCTCTGCGGGGCTGCTCTCAATCCACTCATCACTCAGGCTGTGTTTATACCTGGGATTGCCCCGACCCAGATGCAGGACCTAGCACCTGGCCTTGTTGAACTCCTATTTACTGGAATTTTTTAACATTTTGATCCCAGTTTTCTGGATAGCACATGCTGTAGTCTTTCACAGGTACAGGCACAGCTAAATGGATGGTTCACAATACAGGGACACTGCAGTCTTGCAACATATACAGCTCATGCTGGTCTATTTCTATTGGCTCATTCTGTACCAATTTTTGAAGCCTGGTGAAAGAAAAAGTTTCTTTCAAAAGCTTTTTAAGTCGATTGGTTTGTGTTGGAAAAAAAACCTTGCAAATATCAGCTCAGTTCTGCCTCAATGTACTGAATAATTACAGTCTCTTCTCCTCCCCTTCTGATTATATAATCAGCATCTGGATATTTTCTTGTTACTTTTATTAGTATTATTAAACAAAATAATCCTCAGAGCTGGTATTCTAAATCTGATTTAAGAACATTAAACAGTACTTGTGACCATTAAAGACTGATCTGGATGATATTATGGTGCTCATATTTGTTATCACTGTATGAAAGTTATTATCATCATAAACCCACATAGTTTTCCAAGAGATTCCATTTAATCTCAGCAAAACCAAATAACTTGGTCTTGCAGAGTACTTTACATTATTAATCCACTGCTGATAGCAAGCCAGAAAAGCCATAACTTTCATTCCTCATTTATTCCTTTGTTCAGACTGATCTGAATGCTCTGCTTGGAAAACTGACAGCCAACAAGCCCCAGCAGGCCTGAAGGCAGTCAGGAGCTCAGAGCATTTGAGAGCATTCTCCTACAAAGATAAGAAACCTGCAACTCTGCAGTGAGAATTGGGATGACAATTCAATGACTGGATGCAAGCAGTGCCAAGGATAAACAACCAGGTGGTACAACAGTTTTACAAATACCTTCATTCTCATTTTACAGGCAGGGAAACTAAGGCATGACTTCTTACACTCTTAATCTTGTGCTTTGTAGCAAGTCTGAACTATAGCAGGGTCCTTCTGCACTCAAGAAATGAAGTTCCTTGTTCAGCACAGTGATACGTGAATTGGATGCTGGCACGTTATCACAAGTAACTTTAGCATTATCATATAGCTTGTCCCCAGCTATATCCATTCTTTTAAGCAGGGAGCAGAAGAAGGAGGACCACCTCGACCTCCTAGCAATTCTTCTGTGTCCCAGGACACTTCATGTTTACAAATCCATATGCCTGCATTGTTCTATACATATGGTATAGAACATGTTTATAATGGGGGACTCACTGTCTTGTGCAGTGTAGATCAACTGTCTGACAAACATACCTACCCTACAATGGGGAGAGCTCCATCATATAAATAAACTTAAAGCTGGCTGTATAATTGGTATCTGTGTTTAATCTAGGATGGTGGTTTGGGCATTAGTGTGCTTGCAAGGAAGTCATTTTTAAAAGATTGTTCACCTATTATATGATGAAAAGAGTTTTAAAGAAAAGATTTGTTTCATTTCTGAGCCAAAGCCTATGGGTAGCTATAGCCTGATTTAAACTGGAGAATACATTTGAACTGTGCAATTCTGCACAGCTTTTCATTTGAGATAATAAACTATGCCTTTCACATTGCATGGAAGTGTGACTTCGATTTTTCAGTCACCCACATCGTTCATTATGTACAAGGACAGAGCAAGATTCCCTCTCAAGGCTGTCCCTGAGGAGCTTCTGAACAGAGTGAGTTTTTGAGAAGCAGAACCATTTCTGGGGACAGGTTACTTGCTTTAAGGTCACAGAATGGTTCTTTTTCACCTCAGTGGCAGAGACAACACGGGAGCATGAAGACTTTCTCCCCAGTCCCTTGTTCTAACCAGTAGACCCTAGTCCCAAATTTCTGCAAGTCAGTTGGTCTCTGTCTGTCACAAATACTTTCATCCTTTTATGAACTGATATCTATTTTCTACACTAATAAGCATGGTTGAAGTAGAGTTAGTAATTGAAATTTATGACTTGTGTTCTCTATTTTAACACTTTTCCAAAGACTCATTAAATCTCTTTTATGTGTATTTTTCGCTGCCTCATACTTTCATTAACTGGAAAAAAAGAGAATAAAGTCCCATTTACAACACCAGCCATGCAGGGTCCTTGCTTGACTGATGTTCTTCTAATGAATTATATGTATTGTAAACAAGCACTGCAAACTAGCCCAAGGTCTTCTCCATTAATTTTTCATTAATGAAATGCACCACTTAGCTTGTTTGACACTTAAGTAATTCCCATAAATTTAAAATAGAGGTCAACATAAGGAAAGCATTTGAAAGTGTCATTGAGGGAACAAGCTAATGAACTATTCACCCCTCCCCTAACGCTTTCAAATTCACAGGGTAGTCAGTTGTAAAATTTGAAAACCAGTAATATTTTAATTCTTAAAGTAGCTGCCAAGATTTAATGAAAAAATAAATACTCCAGGCGAGCCTTTGCTTAGGGGCTTTTTCTTCTCTTCTGCTTTCTGCTTTTCTCTCCCTTTACATTCTATGGCAGGAAAATTCTTACACCTTATTTAGTAGGAGGAGAGCACAAGTAACCAGAAACCCCTTCTTAGGCAGAAAGAATCCCACCTCTCCTGAAAGCCTGTCTGCCTGTCAAGGCTCTAGATGACTTCATTTGCTGTGAAGTTTGGTGTGTCAGAGGACAGCCAGCGGGCAGTCAGAAACTGCCTCTGAGGCAAGCTCTGTCTCCCCCCAGGAGGCAGAGAGCAGCATCTCACTGAGCTGCTTCCTAATTCCACTGGCTTTGGCACAATGTACGTATGATGGATGAAGCCAAGAATACCATGATCCTCCTGGTGGGCATTCTAAAAAGAAATCTAATAGAGAAGCATAGACTAGACTAGTTCAGCTGGAAGGGAACTACAACAGCCTTTACTCTCTCAGTAAATAAATGTTTCCTAAGGTCAGGTCTGAACCTCCCTTGATACAGATTTGAGCCACCCCCACACGTCCTATCACTGGCTATCAGGAAGAACAGATCAGCACATCCTTCTCCACCTGCCCTCCTCAGGAAGATGTAGAGCACAATGCAGTCACCTCTCAGCCTCCTTTTCTCCAAACCAGGTAAGTCCAATGTCCTCAGCTGCTCCCACCTGATCTACCTTCCAGCTCTTCACCAGCTTTGTTGCCCTCCTCTGGATGCACTCAAGGACCTTCAAAACCTTCTTAAATTTTGAGCCCCACTCAAGGTGAGGCTGCACCAACACCAAAACCAGTGGGATAATCACCTCTTCTGACATCTGCTTAAAGTGTGTTTAATGCACCTCAGAATGCAGGCTGCCCACTTGGCTGCCAGTCTTACAGATCAAAGAAGCCAAAGGAACACAGTAATGCTGTCCTTAATGTTGTCCAACACTAAAACATGTTGAAGAAAGGGCAAAATTAATACTTTAGTAGGAAAAGCAGTTATAAAGTGGGCATTTTTTCTACAGCTTTCACAACCTTAAATTTATTCTGTAAATAGATGTCTGGGGTGTCCTTTATATTGCTTTGTGTAACTACTGGATTGAAGAGGCATTGAATTTTTGGAAGCATTCCTTATCACGAGCTGTGAAATCAAGGACTTAAAATATTTGAAAGATACACTGTGGATCATATCCTAATTTGTGTGAAGAACAATGTTAAGTATGAGTTTAAAAAAACCTATTTTGTATAATTCTGCTAAGCATTGCCCATTTTTTCTCATCTCCCAGATGGGATAATTCTATATTTTTGCACATTTTAACCATTGCTAGTGAGATTTAAGAATACTGAGGGTAGTTGTAAGGAATATCAAATACAACATGGCATACTACTGAAGGAAAGAAGTTTCAATGACCTCTTATGCAACTCTGCTTCAGTTCACATCATTTACTTCAGGTTTATTTGCAAGAACTCCAGTTCAAACATGGTTAATATACAATTTGGAACCACTCCCCTCTTTTTAGATGTGTGAAATACTGAGATAAGAAAGCTCAGAAAACAAATCTGCTCTCACTCATACTTTAGTTTTCAAGATACCTTGTGATCTTCAGCAAATATAACACTATCCAAAGGCAGAAAACATTAGCAACCAAATGTCTCCAGAAGTTTGTGCAAACAAGAAAAGTCACAGGCATAAAAAGTGATGACATGGCTTTTGCCACAAGATTAAGATAGTAAAAGTACAGTCAGCTCTCTGGAGAGGCATAAATTCTATCTAATGGTGACGTCTAAAATATGAGGGTGAGATATAAAAAGAAGTAGAGTTGGAATGATTGTCTCACATTCAGTTGTCACAAATGAATACATCCTGGGCCATGTGTTGAGGAATAATTGAAATACAGTAAAATCACAGTTATTTTCAGCGGCTCACACAGAAGCAGTGCCTTGGTCACGGCTCATTTTATTGGGACAAGTGTCCACCAGCATAGAAATGACATGACTGTTACTGCTAATTGGCTCTTTCCAACACTTTCAGAAGGTCCTGAAATAAACGCATCAGAAAATGAAAGACCTCCAATCAAAGCATTCTCACTTTCAACCCCTCAATGCAGGACTGAGGCTTACTGATGACATGGATGATGGTGATATGGTCTTTGCTCATGCTGTCTTTTTTGTAGGGTTAATAAATGAAAGTGCTCATAGCCCTGAGGGCCACTTTTGCACCAGCAATACATTGTGAAGGCTGTGTAGAGATGGTAATGAATGTTATGCCTTTCATTCTCCCAGTTCAGAGCAGGACAATGAAGGCTAATCATTTACATCAACATCTGGTAGTAGCCCAGTGCCCTCTGTGAAATGAGCAGGTAGGTCTTGGCCTTCCTGAGGGCTGAACAGGTGCCTGCAGAAAAAAAAATACAGACCACAGCCACTGCCAGCACTAATTAGGTCCCTTGTCAGCACTTTTAGTAAAGAGACCAACTAATGAGCAGTAATGAATGGGGAACTCCCTAAATACAGATGCCTGCTAAGGCGAGGTATGAACAACAGATATGGAGCACATAGAAACAACCTGCCCTGCTACTTTCTGAACTGAGTCTACTCTGCTAATCAAACAAATGACGTTCCTCTTTAGAGGTCACGTCAGAGACAGGAAAAGATTTACAAGTGAAACCACTCAATAACAAGATTGGAGGACA
>JANHFX010019565.1:0-21445 GCA_027560015.1 Chloroceryle amazona
AGAACTGGACACAATATTCCAGATGCGGTCTCACCAGGGCAGAGTATAGGTGGAGGAGAACCTCTCTCAACCTACTAACCACACTCCTTCCAATACACCCCAGGATGCCATTGGCCTTCTTGGCCACAAGGGCACAGTGCTGGCTCATGGTCATCCTGCTGGCCACCAGGACCCCCAGGTCCCTTTCCCCTACACCACTTTCCAACAGGTCATTGCCCAGCCTACACTGGTACCTGGAGCTGTTCTTCCCCAGATGCCAGACTCTACACTTGCCCTTGTTGTATTTCATTTGATTTCTCCCTGCCCAGCTCTCCAGCCTGCCCAGGTCTCTCTGGATGGCAGCACAGCTCTGGTGTGTCAGACACTCCTCCCAGTTCGGTGTCATCAGCGAACTTGCTGACAGTGCCCTCTGTGCCCTCATCCAGATATTTTCCTCTCCTAGGCACATTTCTGACACAGTCCTTGACATACTCCCAGGGGCTGCAACAGCCCCGTTGCTGTGGG
Source organism: Chloroceryle amazona (assembly GCA_027560015.1). Lineage (NCBI taxonomy): Eukaryota > Metazoa > Chordata > Aves > Coraciiformes > Cerylidae > Chloroceryle > Chloroceryle amazona. The sequence continues at coordinate 505 of JANHFX010019565.1, forward strand.
ACAGAGAGCACAGCGTGGCGTGCTGAGCTAGATCAGCAGAATGTGGCTTTGGACTCTCTGCTGAGAGCGCAGTGGAAGAGATGGGCCCTGACATGAGCAGCCCTGCTACTGCAAATGAAGATGAGTGTAGAAATGTTAGTACCACATTTAGCTTTATTGAAATTGGACAAATACCATTTTTAATAAACCCTTTTACAGCAAGTGTAAAATTTTAATGTTTGATTCATCTTATGTTACAGGTTGTCTTCTTCTGTGTAAGCAAAAATACCATCTTTTTTTTTCCTTTTTTTTTTTCTTTCTTTTTTTTTTTTTTTTTAATTTTCTACTTTAAAACATGTAGCAAGGATTTGAATAACGCAGATCTGGCACCAAAAGGTAACAGGTTCTGAAAATCACAGTACAGTTTTAAAATTCTTAGGTTAATTAATGATATTTAAAATGATAGCCACTTTGAGTAAAGATATAAATTAGAGGTCTGTAAACAAGTTGTGTTTACCTACAGAGCTATTGATTGCAGCTACAATGAGAGCAATAATAGAAAGTCAATGCTAAACTGAGCTACACCTTTGAGGAAACAAGTTCTTGCTAAGTAGTGTGGTACAGGGTAGCACAATAGGTAAAATACAGTTTGGCACCTCAAGTTGCATGTAAAATCAGCAGAAATAAAATTAAGTAAGTGCACTGTCTTCCAACAAAAATCAGCTGGGCAGTTCCACTGGTTTTGGAGTGTCAACTATCAAATAAATCACACGACACGCAAGTTCTACCCCAAAATTACGATTCTAGTAAAGCAAGATAATATTAAAATGCACACCCACAAGGATAGTAAAGTATAAATCTTTTTTCTTCTTTTTTTTTTTCCCTCTCCCCTATCAGTAGAAATAATTTACAACCCACAAAAGGACTCCTTGGTGAAACCACAAACTACAGACATGGTCATGGAATGTAGCTCAGTAGACTTGTTTCATATAGAAAGGCAACATTATCCTGAAAAAGTTTGGTCCTCTTATAACTCACTGTACTGTAACCATCACAGTCTCTTGGTAGGTGTTTTAGGAGAGTGGTTTGTTTTCTGATACTCTTGTTTGAAAGATAGCATCTTGGTGCTAAAGCTGGGTAGGATTTGGCCCCGTTCACAGATGTCTGATCAATGCTGAATCTGGAAGAATAACACTGAATGTACGTAAGGGAACCCGCATCCACTGGTCTCACAGCTTATTTTGTCATGCAATCACTTTTCCTTCCACACTTCTTCTCCTCTTTGTTCAATTTTTCTTCGGTGTCCCGAGGGAGGGGGAAGAAACCCTTTGTCCAAATGACAGACGTTTCAGTGGTTATTTACATGTGGATCACTTTGGCTAAGAAGTCCTGGCGAACCAGAGCTGCCTATTTCTTGTGAATGTCCTCATGCCGTATAATTTTGTACGTAATCCAGTAAAAGATGTTGAAAATGAGGAAGGCGAGTGGGAATGCAGCGCGGGATATCGTGTCAATCCTTTTTGCGCGATCAACAAACTTTTTTTTGATGGAATCCGAATCCTTTGGTGGTGCCGGAGGTGGGTTGGATGGAGTAGCCTTGACTGCTGTGCCATCTTTGACTTGGAGGCAGTGACCCATGCCATAGCCACTGAAATTGAATCGACTGTCACGAGCGACTTCATCTTCCTGGGGGATAAAGAAGACAAATATGACATACAATTGCCTGTTTGTTGAGCCATACACTTGGGTACTTCAGGAACACCATTCCCAAGCACCGAAGCAAATTAGCAGTTTAAGCTATGGTACAAAGTCCAGGTTTCAAGGTAAGCAAGCAGTTAAAACTCAAAATACATGGAAATTAGGTGACTGACAGTGCTTGTGAATCAGAGCTTTGATTTTTGTAGCTATGGCTAAATCGATTGCCCTGAGCAGCAAGCTGTATCCCAACCCCACAGGGAGGAGACCTGATGCCACAGGTTTCTCCTCGCTCTCCTTGGGCTTGCTGTGGGGAGGAAACATGGTCATGGTGGTGGCAGGGTCTGCTCTCCCCAGGTTGAATGGAATGCCCCAGAGATCCGGGGGCCCAGGCTCATGGCAATGTGTATCCATTGCTCAATCCAGTCACAGCCTGGCAGCCCATCTCTGACCTATGAAACAAGGGTAGATAATGGCCCTTCCTTGCTCACAGTAGCTCCTGACAATCTGTGCTTCAGAGTGCACTGGGCATCTGGGTTCGGTGGTAGCTGGGAGTTAAGTGCAATAGCGTGAGCTAATACAGCACCATCTAGCAGAAATCCATTCCCTTTCTTCTCTGAGCAATACTTATTTTTTTGGAGAGATGAATAACTAGCACTGAACTTTATCACGGTGATAACTGTGTGATGAAAGGTTTGGGACTGTGCTGGTAAATTCTCACTGCTATTTCTGCTGTCTGATAGCACAATAATACACAAGTTAACAGCTACTGGCAGCTCTCCACGAAGGGTTCAAAACCAGCAAACAAAACAGATCGATTGTTTTCCATTCCAACAGGGTGAATTACAGGTCCAGGAGCTTGCCCTGGTTAAGGCCTTCTCTTTGACCGACATACACTTTACTCTTGACTTAAAATGACAGCTTCTTGGACTCGCAAGGAGCCCCCTCCCACACAGGGAATACTCCCTCCTATCTCTCACTAAAGCACAGCCTTCCAATCTTAAAAGAGAATCAGAGACTGGAAGATAAAAGCATCACAGCAGCAAGATATTGAATAAGGACTCCATTTGCTGAACTGGGGGGTGGAGGACAATTTAGACCTATTCAGGATGCAAATCACTTCTCCTCCACAGATGCACCTCTTTCAATGATTTCATTTTTCTCTCTCCTCAGCTCCAGCACCAGAACTGTATCTATCACCAGCCTGCTCTCCTTACCTTGGAGCTGAGAAGCAAATGTGAATAACCAGCAGTGCGATCCAAGGCTACCAAATGAGAAACAGTGACTCTGACTGCTTCTGAGATGGAGTGCTCACGGGAGGACAGGCAGTGAACAGTGCTTGGGTCACTTCGGCCTGAGGACTGTTCTCCAGCGTAGCTGTGAACAGGTGGGGAATTGTGGCATTGCAAGACTCTTTGAGCACTTTGAGCACTTCTTCATTTCAAAAGCTCACCATCATTAAGAAAAAGAAGCATGGTCCTGTCCTTTTTCAATTTTATTTATTTATAGTTTGCAGTCCTTCTGTGAAAACTCTGAACTTCTGCTTGCCCTAGTGATTATAAACATGTAGGCTATTTTAAAGATGAACCCACTAAGACCCAAGTTCTGGACAGCCTTATATGCAGGCTTCTCTTGCATGACTTACCACCACAAAGTCCCTCTAATACAGGGAGCTGCCTTTCTCACTGTGCTTCCCTTTTACTGAGTTTGAAGGATGAAAAGCACGCCCAGGACACGAGAGGTGACTCAAGAGGGTAGCAGATTTTCAGCAGCTGTGTTGCCATATGGACTTCATTCATTTTTAAAAAAATTAATGTCTGTTACTCCTGAGGGATCTACGGGAGGAAAATGTGTACTGAGATCAGTGCACAACTTGGAGAGTCCTGGCTTCCACCGAGCCCTTCTGGATCACAGCTCTGTCACATGGAGCTGAGCAATTCCTCTTCAACATCACGGCCCTGGTTTTCAGATTGTTTCTATGTTTGATATTGCTCTCTTAAAAATCTTGGCACTAGAGACACCTGAGCTGTAGTTGTTGCAGTTATCTAAGTGTCTCTGGAAGCAAGCAAAACCACAGTCCTTAAATCACACCTCTAGCCTCGGAGGTGCTGCATGATTTCCAGCAGTAAAATCCTCCAGAAGCTGAAGGGTTTTGCCATCTGGCACCTGCCTGACGCTGAGCGCTGCCAGCATCTGCAGTCCCACAGGCAAAACCTGGCACAGTCAGAGCTCTCCCACCTGACCAGACATCACCTGCAAACCACCAGGGTGGTGAGGTCTCTCCTCTTTCTGATTAAATTGGCCAATAGTACTGAAAGTTAAGAATCAAATCCTACAGAGATTAAGACCCACATTTCTGTGCAAGGAGGATACTTTTCCCACAAAACCGTAGAGTCAAGGCTTGTGTCCTGTTGGTCCCCTGAGCCCTTAAACTGGTTCCACCCAAAATGAAACTGTGAGGATAGACAGGCTTCCTCCCTGCTGCTGAAGGGAGCTGGGAGGTCATTCCGGGTCCTGGAACTCCCCTGTCCAGACTGCTTGCAGATTAGCTGACTCTGGTGTGCACCATACCAACAAGCTTTCTCCCAGATGAACCTGCTCCACTGGGGACTGCTGCTACACATTGTAGTCATGAGCCACAGGGCAATAGCTGGCCTCAGCAACAGTAAAATCCTTTATGTGATTTACTTTAGCAGTATGGATATTATTGAAAAAACTCTCCGTAAAACACCATCAATTTAGAGCAAAACTGCAGTTTGACATTTCAGATTATCTTCCATATTATCTTCTGCTACGTATAAAAGATTTCAGAAAATAGTTGTAGAAAAAAACCAAAGCCAACAACCAAATTTAGACCCTTTGCAAAGAGAACTGTCTTTTTTCGTCTTTCAAAATGTGAGATGAAGAACTGACCTCAAGTGTTTGCCTTGAACATAGTGGCTATGTCTTCCTTTAACCTAGAGGCTTGGTCACCTAGCTCGGCTACCTTCTGGTGGGGTTGCAAAGCGAGTCTTCCTTCTCATGGTCATATCCAGTTCATACCATCTGACATACCCTACCATGGAGACTCACACAACAAAAGCCTTTAGCTTGTGCTGATCACCAGCTTAGTTGCTGGTAAAATAGCCCAAACAGTTTTGCAAACATATCATTCTTTTAATCAGACTACACATAAAACTTACTCATTTACAACTAGATGGGATCTCACTTGCTTAAATCCCAGGGTACTTATGTTTTTGCAGATTTAGAACCCAAAATGAAACAGTAATGGGAAGTCACTGGAGTGGCAGAATTCACTGCTATTTAAGTCATCGACTTTATCCTTCAAAAGGGATGTGAAATTAGTCTTGCAGAGTATGTAGACAGAACTCCATCTGTCCATGATAAAAACATAGGGAAAGGGTCACAGCCTAGGATGAGCAAGAGGAGATAACAGCAAGATGAAAGCGATCTTTCGCTCGTTTCCTCTCAGATGTTCACACTCCTGAGTATTTGAGAGTTGTGCTTTGAAAACGAAGAACCTTTCCTGAGACTTGGGCAAATAACACTACAGAGAGTTTTCTACAGCACAGGTTTATGTGCATTATCTTGTGGTGTCATAATGAACATACTTCGATGCTGTCTTTAAATAATTTTCATTAAAAAAAAAATTCTCAATTTTTGATTCCCCTTTATGGATTCAATCTTTTTTTGCTGTTTTTGTGCTTCACAAAGTGATCACTTTGGATTTCCTTGACTTAGCTTTACAGTAGGCAACATATAAATTTCTGTAGCTATATTTCTGGCATGGTTTTCTTTCTTCATCTTCCATATTTGTAATGCTTTTATTTCTACTGCATCATGTCTACAATGTAATTTACACTACCAACTTCACAGCAAAGCAATCAGGAATGGGAAAAAACCTTTAAAAAATCTGGTCCAATCCATGCCTTACAGGCACAGCATTCTGCACAATGCGTTCTGAAGTGCTTTTGTCCTGATCACTTTTAAATGCTTATTGTCAGCATTGACTCAGTTTTAACAATGAGGAAAATGAGAAAGAGCGACTGGCTTCAAAGAGTATATTTAATTTACTCTCTGATGTGATTTATTCATTTAATTTTGCTACTCTTTTTCCAACATATGGTGGGCAAACAATTTAAAAGACTATCTGGTTTAATTAAATTTCAAGGACATAGGAGATTAATTTTAGATATAAGGTAGAGAACTTCAGAGAAATTTTCCTTTTGGCATTCATAAACATGAAGTTAGAAACCCACAATAAATTCAGACTTGAATGCAAAAAGGAATCAATAGGAATTAGACACCAAAATATCTTTGGAGGCTTAATTCCTAAATCACTTTTCTGATTTTGAGACAGCTTCCATCTTTCAGTGCTTTATCTAATGCATGGTGTGGCTTTGCAGAGACGGTCATGCTCACGTGATGTCACTGCTCAGGAGGCATTGAGTATCTGGATGAAGGTGGTTCAGCTGAGAGGCATGTTTGGACTTTCAAATCCTCTTTGTTTCCCCACAGAAAGCTTGCTACAAAGCTAAAGTGTAAGAAGATGAGAGGAAGGGCCTTTCACAGATGAGCTGTTTAAAAGGCAGTAATGGGGTTTAGGAGAAAAAGATCGATTCTGTATCTGAGGGGTTCAGCGGAGGGAATCCCCAAAAAGCTGCAGGAGAACCCATAATAAGGAAGAGATTTATGAATGAGCTGGGCTAATGTTCCCAAGGGAAGGTGCACAGGTGAAAAGGGCTATTCAAAGTGGAAAAATCTGAGCCAGGCTTTCCAGAAGGAGTTCTAAATGCTGAGTGACTAAGTAAAAAAATGGCAGCAAATCAAATAGGGGGTTGATAAGTGCAAGGTAAAGCACATTGCAAAAAATAACGCTAATTACACATAGACAGTAATGGGCTCGAAACTGGTTCTTTCCCAGGTGGGAGTTTGGGGAATTACCATGTAGATGATTCTGACAAGATCAGTCTTCTGCTAAGCAACAGTCAGACAATGGGAAAATGAAAGAGAAAATATCATTCTACCACTTTATCCACTCACAGTGTGATCAGTTTTTGAACACAAGGAGCATTTCTGGTCACTCAAACTCAGTAAACACATAGCAGAAATAGATAAAATACGAAGAGCAACAGAGATGATAAAATACTTTTCCTTTTAAAAGGAAGTTATCTTTCATTTATATGTGCAAATCATCGTGTGAGAACATTTAAGACAAATAAAATAGCACAACGGCACAGATTCGTAAGTCCGTGTGCAGCTGTTGTAAGTGCAACTGAAGTACACCCTTGGCTGCTTATTCTCAGAAGACAGAAAAGTCCTTCTAGGTTTGTCTCAGAACTTTTAATCACAATTTGTCTCAATATCTATGCCTGACCACTGCTGAAAAAAGGACTCTGGAACAGAGGCCATTCCTTGTCACCGAATGTGGCGTGTCCTATGGGAATTCAGGTCCTCCACCTACTGATAATGTGCCAGGAGATGAAGCCAATGTTGAAATGTCCTGAATTTCCCCTAGTTTTCAGTTCTTTGAGTGTCATTTTTTTCTTCTCACATAATTCTGCCTTGAAGCTAAATCTTGGTGATACAGAAAGAGATGACTCTTGCCTAGCAAACCTATGTGTTCCAGTTTCTCAGATGGGGGCGAAAGGGAAGACAGAGCAAGCTCTGCTGTCATTTGGTAATAAAGAGTCCCTAACAAACTTCTCCTGTTTGTGCCACCTTGAAGAGCTCTGGATCTCAGCACACCTACACCCGATGCCATTCCTACTCCTCCTTAATGCAAGCTTCAGAGGAGCAGAAGGTGATGTGACTGTCACTTCATCTCCTCCATCATGCCCAAAGTGTAGATTAAACACTTCCAGAATTCCAGATTAAATGCTTCCCAATTTAAATTCCCAGATTAAACACTTCCCAAAAACATGTCCTACTTCAGGCTGCTGCTCCATCACGGCCCACCGCTCCGTGTGATAGTGGAGTTCACCCTTTTCCCTCTCTCTTAATGCCAGTTTTCCTGCTCACTGGGGTGTGATTTTTCTCATTTGGACACTCATGCCTTATAAAATCTAAGTAAAGCAGATCTTGTATTATAAATAACACTGACATTTTAATCAATGGAAGAGAAATTGGACACTCTTTTCTTTGGTAAGGGTTTCCAATGGACAAATGTAGGTTTGTTTTAGGAAGCTATGCTTAATAATACCTCCTGTCTCCAATAAACAGCAGAAGAATCTCTGAAGCATGAGCGATTTACTTACTCATTCTGTAAGAAAAGCAAGTGAACTGTTGTTAATACAATAATGAAATGTTAGTTAATGTGGCTTCACCCTCTTCGAGTAGGAATTGAACATTATCCAGCTGAAGGAGTAACATAATTTAAACATGTTGTGGAGCAAAAATGTTTTCCTGGCTTGAAATATCTTTAAGTGGAATCTAAATTTTTCAAGGAATACTTTAATAATAAAGATTATACAGCCAGTAAGGGTGATCGGTTTGTTACGAGAAAGAAAATAAATTCTTTTTTCTTTGCTAAAGCAAGGCTTCTTTCAATTTTGCAAACATGGTTAGTGCAAATTGCTTATTAAACTTCATGTTTTATAAATATCATCATTAATATTTTAATTCTGGGGGAGGGAGAATCAGACAAACTGCTGCTTTGCAAAGCATCACAGATGTTGATATAGAGTTATAGCTCCTTAATAACAGCAGATCTATCCCTGACACAGCATCTTGTTTTCCCTTTGTTTGAAATGAAAGTAATGCCTTAAAATACCCAGACACAGGGATCTGTGAGTGTCTTACAGGCATGAATTGCCTGGATATTAAATCCTCTCAGGACAGTGAATTCTGGAGACTTGACTGCTCTTGGATAACTCTATTGCCAGTCTCTGAGGAAAGCAGAGGTGAACCAGTTTATCAATGGGAATGGCACATTAGTCTGGTTTACATCAAACAAATGTATGTTAATGACCTAGATGTGAAGGATAATCTCCTCTGACCAGAAATCTGTCGGATACAGGACGAGTAACTTCTGCTCACGCTGTCTGCATGCAAGACTGAGCAAAGCTGGTGTTTAAATACGTGACTATTTCAGCTAGAATGTGGGATAGCGATTAATGGGGACATCAAAGCTAAATAATGTAAAGCAAAACTATATTTGCTGACATTTTAGAACTTCAAAAACCTGAACCACCAAGGGAAATGTACCTAAAATTCACATTTTCTGTTTTCTCTTTATTTCTGCAAAACATCTGTCCCAGAAGAGATAAGCTGGGGCACAAGGAGACTCTCTGCCTCCTGCTGGCAGCATTCCAGCCCTAGCCTCAGACTTCAGCACTCTCCTGCCCTGACATCTGCTGCAGGCCAACAGCACACAGCAAGTCCTGTCCCAGGAAAACGGCACACGATGTCCCAGAAGTGTGACAGGCTTGGGAAAGCTGTCACCACAGCACATGGGTACCTGAGCTCACAGGTCCCAGCCACAGACAAGTATCCGAACGCCTGCCTCCACAGGATGCTTTCCCATCAGGTTCTCTGGTGCTGTAGTCTCCAAGAAGATGTAAATATTTTGGGGAAGCCAGTTTATATTGCACTCTCGGGAAATTTCTCACTGGCCTCTACCTCAGCTGTCATATTCTTAGGGGAATTTGTTAGAGCACCCCAGAGCCCTGACAGAAAGATATGTCTATGTGCACACAAGGCCCATAAACGGCACTCATTGCTTTAATTCATGCAGCTTGCCCTCTAGAACAATGTATTGCTAGGGATTTCTCTGGCCTCGGGTTTTGATTCCCTCCAGTGTCCCAGTTTTCAGGGCTGCTCTGCAGCCCACCCTGCAGCAGATCACTGGCAGCGAGCACTGTCCTCCCCACCCAGGCCAGGACTATGGATGAAGTGCTGGGACCTGTGTCATCCATGGCCCCGGCTGAGCATCTGCTGTCTCCCGCTTGGCACCAGAAGGGGAGGGGAAGGGGAAGGGAAGAGGGAAGAAAGACACTTTTTCCTCTCTGTTGGTGGATTCTCTCCTTCAGGACAGTTGCTACAACAAACACTGGAAACAAACCCCTGCAAATGCAGGTGGATGCCCACAGAGCTCTCCCAGACATACGTGCATTCAATTTATGAAAATATTGCACAGAATTAATTAAATATTGCAAATTATATTAATAATTTAATTTCTGTAGCTAAAAATAGTCAAGAATATCTGAATAATCCTAAAGTGTTCACATGCAGATCTGATAAGTTTTGTGTGTCGGTCGAGGAGACAAGCCAACTGATAAATGAAAGTTTCTCTTTTCCAGTTGTCAGTTCTTAACACTGTACTTCAAATAAATAATGTTTTGGGGTCAGTTTGCTTTTCTTACATTCTACTACACAAATTATGCTTTCTGGCTTTGCCTATCACCGAGTTCTTGTTAGCCAAGGTCTCAGCCTGGATTTCTCTTGCTGTTTTTACATAGCTCTGAAGCCTGATTGGATTAAACAAAGTATTTGCCAGCTATCTGCACTTCAAGCTTATTTCTAAAATGAAATTGTTACATCTTAGAAACACCTTGACTGTTTGAATGTATTACTACACAAATTGGTTTCTGTATTTTCACTTTTATTTGCTTCTACGAAGGTTGCTCTTTAAAACTGACATTATGTATTCACGGCCAAATAAACACTCATCAGGAGGGACAAATCAATGGCACTCACTGCTACAGCAACTCGAGAGTGCCATCTCTACACGGGATTGTTGGGTTTGTTTTCCTCATCTGGTGAGTCATAAATCCACAGATCCTACAAGTCACTGGAAGTATTGCATACAACGCAAATGAAATACAACTTCATTTCAAATGGGTTTGCTAGTTTTTCTCTTACTGTATTACACACGCAGACACAGACACACTCACACAGCCTGCATGCACGCATACATGTAGATACGTGTACGTACATGTAGATACCTGTACATACATGTAGATGTGTGTACGTACATGTAGATACCTGTACATACATGTAGATGTGTGTATGTACATGTAGATATGTGTACATACATGTAGATGTGTGTACGTACATGTAGATACCTGTACATACATGTAGATACAAGTACACACATGTAGATGCATGCACATACATGCAGATGCATGTATATACATGTAGATACGTGTACATGCATGTAGATACATGTACATACATGTAGATATGTGTCCGTACATGTAGATATGTGTACATACATGTAGATAGGTGTACACACATGTAGATATGTGTACATACATGTAGATATGTGTACGTACATGTACATGTGTGCATCTACTTCATTCAGCCATGTAATGCCTTCTGTATTCCTTAAGGACATTTGTTAGTGGGAAGTCCACCTAGTGAGAATTTTTCTATTCCAGCTTAAATTTAGAAGCTTTCTCCAAAGCGTTTATCAAACTGAAAACTCCATTTTTAATAACTTCCCCAAATACTAACTTTCCTGACTGCTTTTACCCTTCAGGTGCAATGCAGCTCTGAGGAGCAGAGATACAGGTTACATGGGCAAGGGTCATTAAACCCTCCCAGTCCTCTCTGCCCATGAACAGGCTCTTTGGTGGGGTGCTGACAGCTCTCCAGGAGGACCATCTGCCCAGGCCAGTAGCTAAGCAACAGATCACCCACTGATGGACTTTTATTACTTGGCAAAGCTGATTAAAGGATAACCTGAAACAATAGATTTAATAGTACATGAGAAAAGTGGGTACTGAGAAGTACTGGCAGATGAAATATGGAAGTATAGCTACAGCAGGGGAAGAATTCTTGGGAGAGGACTTCAGATGCTTATCTGAACTGAAGGTTTGCTCAAAATTTCTAGGAAAATGGGAGAATAAACGTGATTTTCTAGAGGAAAGAATGCAAGAATAACACCAATATAAAGGGTTGCTATGCCATCAGCCTTCCTGGAATGTGCATGCTGTGTATTTAATCATTTATGTGACCAAGAGTAATTCCAAATCAGTGTTTGCAGCGTTGGAGCTCTGGAGAAGCCTGTCTAGTATATGGAAGAGGTCAGGACTCACTTTGAGGGTCTATGACTACCTGACCTTAAGGTCTTACTTTGTGAGGGGATAACACCTGGGGAAGGATCATGTTCAGACAACAAGGCAATAAGCCAGAGAATGAGCCAAAGAGAGGCTCAGCAGCACAGGCTTGTAGTTCCCGGGACATCCAACAGCCGCATGAATACCAGGCAGGAGCACTCTTCCAGGATCAGACAAGATGATGGGTTTGGGGGCAGCCTACCTACGGCACAATAGGATATCACACTCACGGTGCTTTTATATTGAGTGGGCATTAACTTGATTTGTCTGTCCTCTGAGCTGGAAACCTGAATGGGGTCTTAAAACCACTAATGCAAAACACAGGCAAATCGCGGAAATAGTATTCAATATCTACTCTTGATATTTTTGCTTCCCTGTCTGCTTCCTTTTGCACCTGCCTCTTTTCTTCTTGACTCCTTTTCTACTTTTTTCTGTAACCCGATTTCCCTCAGTAATTACCAGTTCTGCTCTTTCCTACCTCCTCTTTGAGGCTTTCGTCCTCACTGATTTCCACATAAGTGACCTCTACCTTCTATTTGCAAAATTCATCTCCTTCCTCAACCCTTATCTGCTTTTGCCCCTTTCTGTTCTTTGCAGCTAAATTTCTCTCCAAAGAGAAGACAAATCATAAAGGTAGACCCGTCTCAGAAATGGGAGGTGTTATACTGTATTTTGAGAAGAACCAAGAAATATTGATTTTTCTTTTTTTTTTTCCAAATGAAAATTGCCCACTTCTCAACATCCACAGAACTCCTAATTGTTCAAAGAGATTCCAGCACCACAAAGTATTTTGAAACTTATCACTACTCTTTTGTGCTATTGATCATGATATACAGCAGGCCCTGCTGCTGGCACGGAAAGCAGAACTCTCTGACTGCAGTGGCCAATACGCAGACTGTGCCTTTGTTCTGACTGCCCATCAGGTGCAACATGAACCATTTGGAGCTTTGGAAATAGAACACAATGAGTTCTGCAAAAGCAGAAAGTGGTATTTTACTGTTACTGCGAGTTTAAAGCTCAGCAAAAAGAGTTGTTTTACACAGTACATTTTATTGTAGTTTACTGAAAACCGAGTACTGTGGCAGAATATGCAAATAGTAACAGCTTAGAGATTTGGCATGCTCTGGAGTACTGTGATGTGTCCAGTCACAGCAGTACCATCTGCTTTTCCTTATATGTGCTAAATTTATAACACTGTGCTAATTTCTATATTAGTTTACACACTTCCTTGAGGAAAAAGTACTTAACAGATAAGCAATATTTGGGCTTTGTGGTTTATCCTTAGCAAAGAGGTAGTAAACATCTCTCCAATTACTCTCTACACAGGAGCTCTGTTCTTAGAGGAAGGAGTTTTGAAAGCAATAACATTGATTGTGTACTCTTTTTGTCTCTGAAGGAATAGCAGTGACTTGCAATACAAATATTATTTCTGTAAGTATTTGCTCATTTAGATCTGGCTGGTATACTGAGATCAAAAGGTGATCAGACTTTCACAGAATCCCAGGATAGTTTGGGTTGGAAGGGACTTTCAAAGGTCATCTAATCCAACCCCTCCCTTGTAGTGAATAGGGACATCTTTAACTGGATCAGGATGCTCAGGGCACTGTCCAGCCTAACACTGATGAGTGATGAGGCATTTACCACCTCTCTGGACAACCTGTTCCAGTGTTTCACCACCCTCACTGAAAAAAAAATTCTTCCTAATATCTAGTCTGAACCTATACTTCTTTAATTTAAAACACCACCCTTTGTCCTATCACAACAGGCCCCCCTAAAAATCTTGTCCACATTCCCTTTTAGGCACTGAAAGGCCACGGTAAGACCTTCTCAGGGCCTTCTCTTCTCCAAGCTGAAAGACTCCAAATCTTTCAGCCCTTCCTCATAGGAGAGGTGTTTTAAACCCCTTCTGTTCAGCTGGAGCTTGGACACCAGTACAGCACAAAAATCCTAGCATTGTACAGCTAAATGAAAATGAAACCTTCTGTATGGAGTGGAAATTTCACCATATTGCTAACTGTATCTTCTCTTCAGGTGGTGTCCATTTGATGCTACAGAAAATGCTACCTTACTGATCAAGACCATAAACAAAGTTAAAAAGCACATGTATATGTCCTCCATGAAATTTGGGAAGAAAACGAAAGTAACGGATGAAGACCCATGGACAATATTTGCAATATCCCCCCTGCTTATGCTTGGTCACTGACATTGTGAAGCCAGGCAGTGGAAGGCTCCTTTCAATAACCATCTAGGGTCTCTGTGAGTCTCTTGTCATGTGAACTTCATGGCTCGATGGTTTACTGATGATCCCGAAGCTCATTTTCAGTGTCTCTGCAAGGCATTTTGCTGAATGATTTCTCCCTTCAGGATGAAAGAATGAGTTATCTCTTCTCTGGGTCTGAGGGGAGCAGGTATTTCAAAGCATGAGACCACTGAACCATCACCTGAGGGGACAGCTGTCTAGAGGATATTTTAAATGTGTTTGACACATTTAAATAGATGATTTTCACTTGCCAGTCTTGGAATGGCTCCTAAAAAAGAGTCAACATAAAGAATAAGGCAATTTGTTTTGGATGATTAAGAGAATCTGGCTCATATATCCAAGGTACGACAATTTCAATCACATCTTCTTTTCAATTTACAAGAAATAAACTAGGCTTCAGTATTGTTCATACTGCTGGGGCTATACATTCGACATGATAATCTACAGTATTAGTCAGTAAATTGACTCACTGGACTGCCCTTGATCATATGCTCCACTTTCTGCTCAGCAGGACCCTCTCTAACAGCTATATATAACCAGGGAGGATAAAAAAAAGTGACAGTCCTCTCTAAGACCATTATAAGATGATGTTGCATTCAGTTTTCCTGTGGCTTCAAAGGTTATAAACGATGTGATCTTTTTGCCATCACAGATAATATATGGCTGCTGTTTGTCTGACTTGTCAACCGCTCGCATTCAGTTTAGATATGTTCTCTTGCAGTGCCCAAAATGAAATAGTCAGTGTATTCCTATCTGCCAGCTTTCAAGTCTTGCCTTCCTTGTCAAACCACAGTTGTCACATTAGCACCCCACATGAGTACTTGCAGCAAATACAAAATCTCCTGATCATAATTAAAATTCTGCTTGCTTTTCTATTAACTAGAGAAAATAATCATGCATCTTAATCCACAGCTCTGCTCTTCTGCCACCATTTTTTAAAAGTCTGATTAATGAGCTAATTGCTCAGACAGGTAGCTTTTAGACTGCATCATGCATTTATGGGGTTTATATCACTGTCAAAATAAGTATTGGATTAATCCTGTCATATATGTGTCAAAAATTGTTTCCTCAGTCCAGACAGAAGTTAAAATTAGGAGTAACCTCTAAAAGGGGCCAAAGGATGAAGTGCTAAGAAAGGCTCAGAAAGCAGACAGCTCAGCAGGAGATTGGCACAAGTTACAAAATACAAACTCGTGTAACTGCATTTCAGCAGCGTATCTGCAGCTGTAACCTCCGCTGCTACAGAAAGAAGTGGAACCAAAGAGCCTTAGGATAAAAAGAACCTATCACTATTCCTGTCCAGAATGGTAAATAACTGTTCAGAGGCATTTTTACTGACCTTTGTTCCAGGAGTACTTGCAAGTCAAGGAGAATTACAGGGTGTAAATCAGAAATACTCAGCCGTGGGTCAGCATATCCACAAAGAGATATAACTTAGCTCACGGTCTCCCTGAGGAGCAATCCCTCACAAATCTCTCTTAAACTCACTCCTGATGTACTGAGCACATTACAGAAGAAACTGTTTAAGAGCACCGATTAATATTTTCAGCAAATGTAAATCTCCCAACATTCTGCCTGGTGCCAGCTCTGCCAGCTGACTCTCAAAGGCTCTTCTGTCCTGTTCCATGCCATCATACAATTCTGTGTTTGTAGTTTGAAGAACAGAATAGAAATCAATAAACCGTCCAGGCCAAGTAGCTTTCACTATGTTGTAATACTTTAAACATGCAAAGAGGCTAAAGTCTAAGCCTCTTTGCTTCAAAGCTTCAAAAGCTGCCGGCAGAAAAGATCCCCAGGTTCTTATGCATTTGGTACCAAGTCCTAAGGCATCTTCTCTTTAATATGGAAGGCAAGAGGGGAGGACTTGTGGGAAAAGAAGGTCAAAATTCATATCACACCATGGCAAGCCAATTATCCTTCAAGCACCTCTGTACCCCTGGGGTACAGTGCTCCAGGAGTGCAGGCATCTGCCTTGGGCTACGGCAGCCTGCGGTTCATACAAGAGATAAGGTGTGGTGTACGCCCTAAGGTACCTTTCTATCTACCCTCGGATGAATAAAACATCACAGCAGGAGAACTAGGTTCTTGTTTCACAGATGAAGGAGGTAAATAATTGCCAGACTCACAAGATTCTGACAAGAGTCCAGTTGGGCATCAAGGAACACGTAGCAGTGATGGCCAAAAAGTGAGACTTTGAGCACACTGGCTGGGGTGCTCCATGCAATAAAACCATCGATTAGCCTCATGGGGGTTCCAGAAATATTCAGGAAATAACAGCTATTACCTTTGAAGACAGCATGTGATGAAAATCTGTCATGATATAAAAAATGTTATGATACAAATCTGATATTCAACACCGGCTATGCAAGTACCCACATGATAACTCGCCAAACAAAGGGAAAGCAGTAACAGAACAGAGGAGGGTGGCATAATCAGCAGTCTTCGTGCATCAAAAAGTAAAATTCAGATAGATTATTTTTACAACAAAATAACATAATATAAGCCACAAGGGAAAGTCAACAAAGATGAAAGAGCAAATAAGAGACAACACAGACATCCCCAGTATCTAGAAGTAATAGAAGAACAGTAGCATACAACACCAGAGTGTCTTAAAAGAGCTGTCATGTATTTGGAGAAAAAACATCCTTTGTGCAAACTTGTGAAAAAAAAAGGAGGATTTCCAGCTAGGGAGAAAGGCATTTTCTCTGCCTGCAAAAAAACTACCTGCTTTGGAACTTTTATTACTCCTTCTCCACACTCCTGTTTGGTCCCTATGAAAAAGTACATTTTACATCTCCACCACATGAGCATCCAGCACAGGTAACAGTAAGGGCAGAATAATAAAAAGACCAAGGCATTAGCAGACAGTCAGTACAGAACTGACTCCACTGCAGTTCATGACAGACAAATCTAGGGCGTCTCAAAAATAAGGAACAAAATGGCAGTGCTCACAAACCTGTAAAAAAATAACTGCAACATCTCGCCAATCAGTTGCTTCTATGTAAGATCTGAAGTCAACATGAAGATTTGGAACAGTAGCACTAGTGTTTCATGATTTATTTATTTTTATAAATTATGGGAACAAATAATCTTGTTTTCCCCCGTTGTTTTTGCTTCCTTGTTTGCATGGGCTAGGGATCACCGGTAGCTACCCAACCTCCAGCTGAGAAATCTGAAATGGAAGGAGGAAGTTGGTTTATGCTAAGTCCTTAAATATGCTAAATTTGTTCCTGCTCTTGTTCATGTAACTGTACTAACAGAAATACCTCAGACATTAACTAGCTTTCCCCCTTTCTCCTTCAACCCCGCTCTCCTTGCAGGCACAGTCACTGAACTCAGTATTACTTTGTTCATGACAAATAGCAACTGAACCCTGTGAATATGCATTACCATTCACAAAACCATTAGTCATCCTATTGTTTTCATCCTATTGCTACACAGCTTTGGTTATTTCTATTTCTTGATTAACCTTGCACAAGGTCTTCCTCCACTTCCAACACCCTCTTCACTCCTGGCACGCACTCCTGCTGGCTATGGTGGCCATAGGTACCCCTGTTCCCACAAGCACTGAGGAGATATCGACAACTTCTTCAGAAAAGTGTTTTGATAAATCATAAATCACCACAATGAACTGACTGCTCTGGCCATAAATAGTAAAGGCTGCTCATCACAAAAAAAGACCACTTCTGGCTTAGAAAGTCCTTGAGCGGCAAAGTCCTGGAGTCTAGGAGGATGCGTTGAGGACATATTGCTGTACACTGCTTCCTCTGCTAGGCAGAGCCCCCGCCTGACCTGGGACAGCCTTCGTGCAGTTTACCATCTCCAGATGTGACTTCCCACAGTGAAGAGATGTAGCCAGTTCCTGAACAGTTGCTCCATGAGTTTCAAAGCAGTACTGGCTACTTCTAAATTTGAATAATGGCCAGAGGGAAAGTTCCTACCAAATTGCTTTACCTTCTGCATGTTTAGCTTAAACAGGTGACAATTCCTTTCACCTAAGATGTAAACCAGAAGAAACTAAATCCAGTATTGTACCTTTCTGTAAGTATTACTAAAACAATTGTTTACAAGCATTTTAAAAATATGTATAACAAAGGTTATTATTTTTAATAGGAATCCAGTTTTATGGGGTCTATGATAAGAAATTTGACTATTGTTAGGTGGAAAGGTTAAGCTGAGGATAAATGCTACATGAAGAACACACTGACTAGGCTGGAAGGACAAAAAAAAGCAGGTTTGCAAAAGGTAGGAAGGTAGGTAGAAAGGTAGACAGGAAGAGCAACCAAGTTCATGCTTGGTAGGAAAGGGTTGAAAAGTACTTATAAAAATCTATATAGAGCAATAATTTTGCAGGCAGGAGCTAAATCAAGAAACAACTAATCCTCTTTAGTTCTGCAAGGGAAATGTTTACTAGAAATATTGGTGAGGCTACCGAAGTCAGAAGCATACCAAAATGTAAGAAAAGATACCCAAATGTAAGTGGCTCATAGAGAGAAGAATTAAGAAATTCAGAAAAGCTGCCGCCCAGGTATGGCAGGGCATGCCAACACACGAGAGCCTGGGGGAAACAGGCACTTACTAAGTAGAGAGGCACAAAAGAAATCCAGTGACCTACCTGGGAAACACAGTGTAAAGTTAATGTAGGGAGAATAATGTCTAAGATGTTACATCTCCTCTGCTTTTTCATCTTACACACACATACACATGCACAAATACCGAGGAGAGATCTCTCTTCTGGAAGATTAGCTGACATTATGGTCTAATAAGGAAACTGCAGTTAAACAGCAGCATAATTTGCCACAGTTCTTCTGTGAAGGATGGGGAAGAACTTGCAAGAAAGGTAATTGTCTTCTGCAAGGGCCACTGGAAGGTTGTAGGAAATATCTGTGCAGTATATAATGGTAGGGCTGGAAATCTATTAAGCAAGAGCAGAAAGTGATTTTCAGAAGACTTGAGCATCCACTCACTGATGTAAATATCTGCAAACACAAAAATCTATGTTGACTTTTCACAGAATCGCAGAATCATCGAGGTTGGAAAAGATCCTTGGGATCATTGTGTCCAACCTTTCACCCTACCCTACAAGTTCACCCCTAGACCATATCCCCCAACACGACATCTGAGCGATTCTTAAACACATGCAGGGATGGCGACTCAGCCCCCTCCCTGGGCAGCCCGTTCCAATATCCCACCACTCTTTCTGTGAAGAATTTTTTCCTAGTGTCCAGTCTAAACCTGCCTTGTTTCAGCTTGAGTCCATTCCCTCTGGTTCTATCACTAATTACCCAAGAGAAGAGACCAGCACCAGCCTCTCTGCAGTGTCCTTTCAGGTACCGCACTTAAGCACTATAAGCACCCATGCTGCATATGCAATGAAACACATGGGTTGAGAACAATACATTTTAATACATCTAACTAGGTATGCAATAGTGAAAAAGGAATATTAGGTCCTTGTACATCTTATAGACAAGATACCAAGGGCTCTAGAAGAGCATCCTGTGATCCACAAGTTCTCTCTCTCTCACCAGCCTATGGTGGTGTCACACTTGCTTTAATTTCCATTTCCTGCCATGCTCAGGACAGAAAAAAAAAGCCTACAAGACGAAAATTCTGTAGATGGGGCACATGAGGAGACAGCGTCTGGTTCTACACCGTGCATTGCAAAATCTGAAGATCATGAATGTGGTAAAACCCTTTGGGTTTTGCATAAGTATCTATTGTACAGCTCTTCCTCGTCACTTTGACAACAGAAACAAGCCCTACTAGAAACTAAGAGCTCTGTGGAAATGAAAGAGAAAGCTGGCATAAGTTAACAGACAACAGATAGATTAATTTCTGTGCCAGAGAGTATCAATCGGGGCTGTAAGACTTTACATCCCAAAGAGGGAACGCGCAACTTGCTTTTCTAGAATGGCATGCAAGATCTCATAGTTGTGCAACTCAGATAACCTCTAATGAACAAGATTTATGATCTCCGTTCCTAATTAGTTATTCTTTTGACAGATGAAGATTACAGAGCACCTGAAAGAAAGTCTCTAACACTGGCAGGCTAGGGAAAGCTTAACAGAAAAATGAATGTCAGTCACAGACAGAGGGCTTCCATATGACTGGCACAAAGAGTTATCTCAGA
The DNA here is from genome assembly GCA_027560015.1 of Chloroceryle amazona. Classification (NCBI taxonomy): domain Eukaryota; kingdom Metazoa; phylum Chordata; class Aves; order Coraciiformes; family Cerylidae; genus Chloroceryle; species Chloroceryle amazona. The sequence goes on from JANHFX010019565.1 coordinate 20,630, forward strand.
AAACTACACAGAGAACCACTTGAACAGAGCGAGGTGAGGCAAGAAAAGAGGCTTCTAGGAGTCTTCTTGTGATATCAGAGAGCAATTAAAACTTTGGTAAAATAACTTGCACTTGTGCAAATGGATTATAAAATGGTTGTGTACATGTGCATACACAGTATCCGTATGAGGAATTCCAGACAAAATAAGAAACTGAATTATTTGAAGATTTGCTATCACTCAGAGAGAAGTTACAGGCTTGATGAAGAAATTCTCAGGTAAGATTCTGGCCGCTGTCACTTTGTGTGTTTTGGCAACCACAGCAGACTTTTCTGACCTTTCCCATTTTAGCTCCAGGAGCTAAAATCACTCTGGCTCATTTTGTATGCCAGATATATTCAGCCAGCCACTGGAAAACTGAGCTTTCCAATAGTAAGTCCTTCTTGGCATGGATTATGCTGCAGTGAAGAAGTCTTGTGTGGGAAGAGTCAGAGCTGCGCCAGCTCTGAGATGTCATGGGGAGAGTCCAGCCACAAAGAGTAGAAGTGGGTAACTTTTTACTGACATTTTTACCGGCACGTGGCCTTGTTAAACCTCATCCCACTGACCTCAGCCCATTGCTCCAGCCTGTCCAAATCCCTCTGCAGAGCCTTCCTACCTTCAAGCAGATCGACACTCCCAGTTAATTTTGTGTCATCTGCAAATTTACTGAGGGTGCATTTGATTCCCTCATCCAGGTCATCAATAGAGATATTAAACAAGGCTGGTCCCAAAACTGGGCCCTGGGGGACACTGCTTGTGACTGGTCACCAACTGGACTTATCTCCATTTATCACC
>JANHFX010019565.1:24714-54241 GCA_027560015.1 Chloroceryle amazona
CAGGGAGTCAGAAGAACTGAGCTGAAAAGTAAAATCCCTGAACAGAATTAGTGCTGTTCTCACTCAAACCAGGACAGCAGTCTGTTCATGCTCATACTAAAAAGACAGACAAGGACATTCCGATGAAGTCACAAGGTGACATGGCAACATGTTGAAATAAATTGAGTCTATTATTTAACTGCTTCTCTGCAGTCATATGGGGGGCTATTACTTCAAGCTAAATGATCATTTTAGTGTATTTATCTTCTGCTGGATTTTTTCTCTGCACTTGCATTAAAGTGCTAATGCAATTGCCCTGGAGAAACAAAAATAACTGCAATACCTTGAGGGTGTTTATCTACAGCAGTAGCTACATGCTCTTTAATCTGTTAAGTAAGCAAGATGAGTGAGGGAGAGAGCCATTCAGACTCAGATTCCTATTTTTCACAATGAAACTCATGTGCTTGAGCTTGCTTGGTGAGTACCAAAAATAGTTCAGCAAAAAGGGCTTTCCTTGAGCATTTCCATTATTCACATGATGCGGCATCTTACATAACATGAAGTGTGCACGTCATGCCACCGAGTGCGGTGAACAGAGATGCTAGAGGGCAAAAATTTCCAGTGGGGACAGTCATATCAAGCGTTTTAAAGGCAAAGTCAGGCTGAAGGCACTGGTTTTTTCAATGGACAGGTCTAGAAAATCTTAGAGAATCATTTGGGGGGTATGATGAAGGGATTTCACTGTGATTAAAATGGCAGAGATGGCCTTTGAGCATTACACAATATGTACCTTGTCTTCTTTCTAAAGATTGAAATACTGTATTATCTTGACAGTGACTTTGCTTGAGCACTTGGGGTACCCGCCTCGCCACCAGCAGTTCCATCCAGAAACCAATAGTTCTGTGAAGCTCTCAACCCCAGGTGCTGCCATCTTTGCTTCATGGAGTTATCCTTTCCTTCTGTAACCACTTAGTCTCAGTCCCAGCTCTTTCATTTGAAAACACCATTTGTACTTCTCTTTGCTAATCTGCACACATGTGAACTCCCTTGGCTGCAGCATTGTTACTGGTATTGTTCCGTGTTCCCTGCACATGGGATTAAAGTCTGTCTCAGCCTCCAGCTGCACATTTCTTTGTTCAAGCTATAAAGTATTGCTTTTAGCACTAATGGTCCCAAACTTAACCTCTATTCTTGGTCACAGTGGCAACCATCACACATATAATTTAGGAAGTCATCTCTGAGATGATGGTATGAGTACTAGTGTACTGTGACTCATTTTGACTACTGATCATGTAACATAATAATGACTGTTTTCAAAGAGGAACGATTGAACCTGTGTAAATAGAGTTCTGCTTCCCTGGAAACCCATCATTTTGAAAAATAAGCAGATCTTGTTTGATTATTACAAATCATATTTAAAAAAAGAAGTTATTTTCTTTCACACAATCTGGCACAATGCAAACTTATATTTTACAACAATGAAACTGTCCTGCATCCTCAGAACCATTAGACTCATGGCTTCTGCAGCCTGTGCTCCCTCTGTGCAAGAAGTACAGTCATTATATACAATAAATAGGCAACCATTTCTTTCAGCTTGGAAGTATTGCTATTGATTGGTGTATTTCACTGTGACCAGAAAGACTACATGAATCTTTAGGACAATCCCTGAATGGTTCCTTCCACAGAGCAGGCAGGCGGGCTGAAGCACCGATTACCTGAGGATACAGGGATTTATTCTGTATGGAAGATGGGAACAGGTGCCGGCAGTGCATCTTTTCTAATGCAATGACAGGTCAATGGTTCAGCTGTAAATACAGTTTCTGGACCATCAACAACAGAAGCCAGACTTTTCCAGACAAGCATTAACCAATCTGATCTTTGCCTTAGAGATCCGATGGTCTTTATGAGGTATTTTGTGCTTTCATGAAATTCTCTGAGGGTTGCATCACAAAGAAGAACAAGATCCAGCAGGAACAACAATGAAAACAGTGGCAGAGAGATAGGCTTACAAAACTGAGAACAGGTTTTTTCTCGGTTTGTAAATCTATCTGCTAAATGCAGGAATCCTGGGCAGGCGTGATTCATTGCCTATTTTTTCTCTCCCCAGATTACCACTGAATGAGGAAGTATAAATTTTCAGTCACCCCTCTTTTACACTCTCTCCACTTGTCTATAACTTGAGATTTGCATCCACCATAGACCCTGGTTAAGTGAGCAATACCTCATAAAGTCAAGCTGCCCTCTTGTGAGGCTTCCCGTGGCACCACGGGCTATGCTGCTATCTTCTCCTCTGCACATAAACATCCTTCTTTTGAGCAGAAACGTACGAAGTTGCAGCTATGGTAGCAGTGCTCCAGAAACTCTGCCTTTGTACGTCTCCTCTGTTCACCTCTCAAACGCACATCACTTCTGTGGTGGGAGTTCTCCAGGGGAAATCGACGCCAGCACAGCGCCAGCTTTTAGGTCTCTGCAGCAAAAGTACTGCAGTGACATGGCCCTCTGTGTCCTGTCCTGACTGTTGTAATATACAACATTCAAAAGTAGGAGAGAGGGTTCTGCAAGCTTTCCTTACAGAGAGGATGGATGGGCCTTACATGAACCTTAGCTGGACTACTAGCACTTTGTGCCTGCCAAGACACGCAACGCTGAGTACTTGCACTGCTTTGTAGTCGTATGTCATCAGCTTTCCAGTGGCAGCAAAGAAATACTGGTCGTATCTTCTAGAGACACCCTGATGTTTTCTATTTTTACATTATTTTTTTTTAATATGTATTATAATTATTATTTCTACAATAGAAATTATTCATAATGAAGGCTTTCTTTTACTGCTTGCTATCATAGCTCTGGAAGTGAACAGTTTATTGCACTGCACACCCTCTACCATAATTTTGTTGTGTAACATGAACTGTGTTTTTCGCTTTGATTTTTAAAGCTGCCAATTCCCTTTACAGCGTACAATATCCACTGAAATTATCTGCATCTACAATTACATAACTTTCCACAGCTTGATCAAAGTTAGAGGCCCATTGTAGCTCAAAACCTACTCAGGCAATGTTTTCATTCTGGGAAATCAAGTCCTGAAAGATTTAAATCCTAGTCCCATTTTATTTAAATAAATACATTTCATTTCTCAGTCGCCACTACCACACAGTGAGCTGCACACTAAGCTCATTTCTTTCTCCATCACTGATTTTATTACCTCCACAACTCACCTGTAATCTGAATCTATCAGCTGCTATCATATTGCTTCTGATTTGCTGCACATTACACTGTGTAAGATTTCAGCCCCATGGCTCTTCTCCAAGCAAATAAAAACAAACCAATAAAAGACATTTTTTCACTCATAGCTATTCATATTCCACTAAGCAGGGCTCAGGACATCATAAGAAGGTTGACAATTCAGGAATAAATACCATACCAACAGAAATAGATTTCATTACACATACCAAATTTTGTTGGAATGCACTCATCAGATGACAAAATGTGGGATTTACCATCTCAAGACATTTCCTATGCTCCTGCGTCATCCCCCCATTCAGCCTGTGTCTATACATGCACTGTCCTTTGGTTTGGAATGGGGTGACACAAGCCAACCATGGAGAAAAGCAAGCATAGGACAGGTCACCATAATGTACAACATGAAACTGCTGTTCATGCTGGGGGGCAGAACTGTGTATTTTATGGGGACATTCAGCAAAGAGAAGGCAAGAGCCTACTAGTGATGCCATTCAAAATAATCTATTTTGCTGATTTATGACATCGTTGCACACAGTAAAACTCTCTCTTGCTTTCTCTTTTCTCACTACAGTTTTACCCTCAAACTTGAATTGCCGATCTGATTCACTGTCCCGTAAGCTGATGATTCTTTGCTCCGCAAGCCATTCATGCGCCGCACGGATTCAACGCTTTCATTCCCAACAGTCATAGTCTGTGCCTGTCCCCAGAGTGTCAGCACAGAGAGCAGCAGCAAGAATGAGAATAGCACAGTGGCAACACGGCGACACACATAAACAACACGCAAAGAGAAGAATGGCTCAGTTAGAGAAGGCCATCATGCAAAACAACGTGAATCGCTTTCAAGGCAAAATAAACCAAGTAAATTGTGACAGACAAACTCAAGAGATGCAGAAAACCCCTTCTAACGAGATGGCCTTAGTGACGTTATTGCCTGTTTTGAAATTCATGCAGCCAGCAAATGACAGGTCTCTCTTACTCCAGCAGAATATTCCTTTCTGTTTAATGAGACCTCATCATTTTTTGAGTGATGCCACTGGATACTGTTTCTTACCAGTGGTGTTTTTTTGCCTACTTGTTAATCTCTAAAGAAGACGTTGTGTCTAAAACTGAAATTACAGCAGCTTCTGCTGCTGCCATGGTTTTGGAAACGAAGGCTTTCAGTGGCAGTGCATCTGGCATGTGTGCCCACATACAGGCATGAATCTCTGATCTGTCCTGTAATCTGATCTTACTGGGAATCTCAGCTCACCTGGTAATAGCATTAAACCAGAGAACAGCACTGGATTGCTTCCCAGAGCATCCATCAAATATTATATTAACTACAGAACATTTATTAGACAGATCTGCCAAAACACAAAAGCCTTGTGCCACTGTTGTCATCCCTCTTGTAAATGAAACCATTTTTTGTGGCTTGAAGCACTCACGCAGCTCAAACAAATAGATAATGCATATGTACAGCATACACTTAAATGTTTCTACTGATACTGAAAACCAGGGATGTAGATAGAGGAAGGATGAAACCTTTATAGTGGTGGGAATGACAATAACTGGACTAAAATTCAATTTAACGCCTATTCTTGTCTTTCCATTTATGTGAGAAAAAAAATCAGAAAACGTGGACAGACTTCCTAAAAATATTTCTAGACTGACATCTAGTTTAAAACCAATCTTCTCTTCTACATTTCAGCCACTGGTATGAAATGAGAATGATACTCACAAATAGGCACTTGTTTGAAGTTTGTATCAGTAACAAACTGTGAAAGAGCAGATTCTAGAGAGGAAATTCTCCTAATGCTTCTCTTTTTTAAGGTGGCCTTGTTTCCCAGTTTCAGCTGGGAAATACATGGTGATTCCAAACTGAGGGCAGAGCTGCCAGCCTCTGCAATGGGCTGCCCTGAGGAATCTGCCATGTTAGCATGAGTAGATAGGGAGTGCTAGACAAGATAGGTCCCAGACCTATGCCAGTGGCAGCACATCTGGAGGCTGTCAAGGAAATAATATTGGTGCTCTATCTATGTCATTGCTTCTAACAGTTCCTTATCCACTGGTGGGTGCCACATAGTAGTACAATAGGTACAGCTGCCTCAGCATCTGTGGTAAGAGAATACAATTAGTGGGATCAGTGATCTATCTACTGGCACTTATTAATAACCTCATACGCTGAAAATGAACCCAGTGTCAAGTTGCCAGCTCTTTGTCAGGGAGTATATCACTCAAAAGGAAACTTTAGAATGACACGCTCCCACAAGGGCAGGAAGAATCAACTGCACATTTGAGTGCTGTCAAGGAGGACTCAATCACCCCAAGTAAAGAGCAGCTGTACCTTGTTTTGTCTTCTTTGCCTTCTTCGAAGCCTCAGAAACTCTTTGTGTTGTCGTGAAACAAAGTTGACTGCTGCATATTCCAGTAATGCAGCAAAGACAAAGAGAAGGCACACGGCCATCCAGATGTCAATAGCTTTTACATAGGAGACCTAGAAAGAAATAGGGCACAGCATGTTATCTTTCAAACTTCTTCACAAGCTGAAGATGTTGAAGTGAAAAATTAAACACATTTCTGCGCAGCATGAGTTCCTGTCGTACAGTGGGGAGGATTCTTCTTGGGTTTTGGTTTGCTTTGTGGGTTTATCAGATTATGACAAATAAATAATCCAACTGTCAATAGAAATGCATGCTCATGAAGAATACACAGATTAGGAGCTACTGCCTTTGGGAAAAAATCACGATTAGTCTATCAAAATATGAGTGCCCCTATCGTCACAGTCACAGCTTGTCAAAAAGAATATGAATATAGGGCATGGTACAATACCTATGGAAAAACAACTCTAGAAAATTGATAGTTATCACCTTTTTCATCTTTTATGAACCAATTACCAAACTGATTAATTAGCTGTGTTTGATACCATAATTCAGGGTACTGTATCCGATGGGTTGATATGACAAATTAAATATTTGATCCTACTTGCTTAAGCTTTATCCAACAACTCTATAAGAAAAATAAATCTTCATAGATATTATCCACTACAAATACACAAATACCAGATGCCTCTGTTCTAGTAAAAGCCTAATCTGATTTTAATTAACTGATCCACAATAGAACTGGATATATTACAGCACTGCAACGCCATAAGATCTCTATCATATTACCCACACTGGACCAAACAGTCACCAATTAATGAGCTGCACTCTCTTCATATCAAAGGTGCGTTGTCTCCACAGCTGTATTTGGTCTCTGCCTTTCTTTGTAGGCTTGCAGTTTTTAAGCAGAGATCTTATGGTTGCACAGCAGCAGGTTGTCTCTTTTGTTCATCAGATATTACAGCCAGGCTGGAACTAAAATTATCTGACTTTGACTGTCTACATGTGAGCTAGTTACCTAAACTACTTTGATATAAATATTTTCAGTTACTTTGATATAAATCCTGCTGTTTCAGACCAAAACTGGGTGGATTTATTTTAGATATTATGAAGAAATTCTTTACTTTGATGGTGGTGAGACACTGGAACAGATTAACCAGAGACATTGTGGATGCCCCATCCCTAGGCCCTGTTCAAGGCCAGGTTGGATGGGGCTTTGAGCAATGTGGTCTAGTGGGAGGTGTCCCTTCCCATGGTGAGGGGGCTGGAATTAGCTGGTCTTTAAGGTCCTTTCCAACCCAGACCATTCCATGAAATCAAGGAATGAAGGACAGGCATTTCTAGGATGCACTTGAATTGGTTTAGATGTCTTCTCCAGGATTAGATGAATAACACCCAGATAGTGCTGCTTCATCTTCATGTCTGTAAAGAAGAACTAAGCATAGACACATGGTACTTTTCTCAGATGTCTGAGTAAAAGCATCACATACTTTAGTTACCTAGCCTCCCTTTGCTAATCCACCAGAGCACAAATCTCCAGTATCATACTAACCAGTCCTTCGGAGATGTCTCGGATATTCAAGGTCACCTCAAACGGCACCACCATACAACTGAAGCAAGATAAGCAAAATGGATCGTACCTAAATCCTGAAAAATTACAATCAAATCTATCTAACATCTGAATGATACCCTGCAGGCCAAATATTTCAATGCAGTCAGAGCATGCAGTGGTCTGAAAAGAGAGCAGAAGAGGATGTGTTGTAAATTTTAACAGCCTAATATTTAGGAGACCGAATCTCCACCTTGGAAAACTCCACTTTACCCTTTTCTCACGGTATTCAAAGTGACCTTGCTCTTATGGTCGTGGCTGCCATTTCATGATGAAGTGAAGCTCAACTATTTCAGTAGACTTTGCTCCTATTTACCATGTGTTTGAACGACATCACTTTTCCAAGCCTGTAGAATTTTTTTTTGTTAATGTCAAATGGAATATACTGAACTGTGTGCCTCGGCAAACAGTATGAGCAGAGGAACTGACATTTCAAGCGTGGCAGGAAGGATACAGAGCTCCATCCTGCAGATCCTGAAACACTTAGCAGGACATTTTTGAGGAGCCAGGTATTGTTGAACAGCCTTGGGAATGCATCTTGGGAACATACATTTCAGCAGCTGAGGCTATCGTGCAGCTCCACACTGCAGTGCCCACAGCACAGCACACGTAGGCTGAGATGGAAGAGGAGGATTTAACAGGCTAAGGTGACAGTATGAATCTGTGCCTTCCAATTAGATACACAGCAGGTATGCATTTCTTTCTCCCATGCATAAAAAACCCAAAACTTTTACGAATTGCATCTTTACTGAGCAGCTGTGAAACCCAGTGAAAACTCAACAGTGTCCCAGACGCTCGGTGCCACTGGCTGAGGCACAGTAGGAATCAATTCACTGTAATTTGTGTAAAATGCAGCTGAGTTTAGATTTTCTGCTACCTTCCTTGAAGGGGCAGCTTGTTTTCCTTTACAAATGCCCTTAGGAGACATATTAGAAATGCATAAACAGCTGGACTGTGCTGCCAGAGACGGCACAATGCAGGGAGCTGAAGCCACAAGAATCAGCATTTTTGACTGTGCAAATCCTGTCCTAGTGGGCTTAAAGCAGGGAGAGCAAAACAATAAAGGAAGCCCTGAGTTAGCCTTCCTGCCACTTACACAGTGCTGCCATAAATGGCATCCACACAATTGCTGAGCCAGCTGGGTTATTTTAACTTCAGCCTGCTGGGCTGGAATCAGACGGTCACGATACTCTTGGCAGGTACATAGCTTGTTTTGCTGTTTAGCCATTGCCATACCATGGCACAGCTTTACATGAGAAAACAGAGAGCGATTGCTTCCAACTACATGTTAAAAATAAATAAATGGAGAAGGCCTGCAATGAGTGAAAGCTGACTCCTTTGTTTTAAAATTGCTTTCTGGAGTTTTACCTGTGTATTCCCCAGTAATGTACAGAATGGTGCTGCTGAAAGCCTAAAAACCCATGCAGCTTTCTAAAGCCAGGCTTTTTTCTAGTGACCCCTTCACGTGGAAAATGGTGTGGATCTATTGCATCAAACCTAGGAGGGCCTCAGCTGGTACACGTTTCTAAAGAAGTGCTAAGGTGAGTGCCCAGATTTTAGACCAGCACTTTGGCATCTCAGCAGGCACAGTGCAAAGTTTCTGTGGATTTTAGGGTCTGTCTGCTTTAGTGGACTTTAACTTGTGTCTTCCTTCAACTAGGAAATAGTCGCATAGACTGATCTGGAGCGGCCTCTATCAGCCACATCTGCTGAAGCTGTTCTGCCTTGTATGAAAACAGGTTAATACACATTGACTTGGGGACTGGGAATAGATCGCCCCCTTCCTAGATGCAAATTCTAAGCAGTGGGATATGAAGTCATTCTCTGTCTCTGTGTCTCAAACACATGCAGGGGTTGAGAAGGCCCTATCACAATGTATTTCATGGTGCTTGAACAATTTCCTCAGTGAGATGAGCACAGAAAGGATGTGAATTTGATCTGCACATTCCAGGTGAGTGCTATAACCACTTACTTAACAGATGCTGTAGCTTCTTATTGTGGTGTCTCACAAGTCAATGAAATGTCTTTTTCTAGGAGCTTCTCAGCCATTTCTCACTTATCTCCACAGGAAACTCTCCACTCGTCAAGCTCTAGTGTGCTTCTCATTCCTAGGTTCTTATTTCTCCTTTTCACCATACAAGGAACCTCTCACATCTAATTTTCAGTTAAAAATCCTGCTGAGTGACACACTCATAGGATCTGAGGCCAGGAATACTGAATACTTAGTGATATCAGAGGCATATTCATCGCCTTTGGAGGTTCTTCTACCAAACTCAAAAGCAGTGTTACCAGCTGTTTTTCTCCCATATTATATATAGTATAACAGGAAAACTCACATATTTGCCCAACTGAAAGGTTTACATCACCTGCTTTGGTGAGGACTCACCAAACAATACCGTATCTTCAGCTTCCCTAACTGCCATGTCCACGCTTCATAGTCGCTACTGTCTGTATGTAGGGTGGTAGAGACTCAGGTTATTCTGAGGAAACTTTCACCTCACCTAACTTAAAACATGGTATGTACATGTGTTTCTTAAAATTAATGATAGGAAATAAGCATTTTTAGGACAAAATACATATAAGTAGAAGGTCGATACCTATGCTATTGTCAAATGAACTGTACCCTAAAAGTGCCAGTCTTTCATTATTGACCATGACTGGACTTTTGGATGGCTGTTTCAAGTCTTTATGTCTGCTTGATAGATGCCACCTTTGTTTATATGAAGTCCGTGAACCATCTCTGTGAGCTAGCATCTTGATGTAACCCTAAAGAGAACAGAGCAGGACAGCAGAGGTTACCACACACAGGCCTACATAATAGACTGTTACTGGTGCATTTCCCTCCTTTCCCATAGTTCCTCCTGCAGGACAGCACACAAGGTCTGCAGTAACACTACAGATTCAGAGTTGAGATATCAAGCTACCAAGTATAAAATGAAAGTTAGTGGTGATTGCTTTCTTAAAGGTAGGCCTTGTAAAACATCCTCTGCCAAGCCTGTAACCGTGTCAGCGCACTGGCTCCGTTTACTCTGCACTACTCTTAGAAGTGGACATTTGGAAACTGCCTGATTCAGTATTATCAGATTCGGAAAGCACAGGAAGATTTTCTTGCCCTTTCTTTACACAGCTGCTCCATTTTACTGTCTGTTGCAGAGCCTCCTCTCTAATGTTATTTGGAGGGAGGGGATTTAATGGCTTCCACCAATAAGACCATAAATTATATCAATTATTCAGATGCCCTGTAAACAATTTAGGGCCAGCTAATGAGGGAAGTTTTTCAGAGTGAGAGCTGTCTGCACCACGAGCCAAGTTTAACAAGGCTAAGCATAGTAAATGTGACAAAGAACTCCTTTCCCTTCATAATTTTCCTGATTTTATTTGGCCATGCCCACTATGTAAATGAAGGTCTGGTGTATACTCTATACACCACTGCTGAAGCATCAACGTCTCCAGTGAAGTTCCTGGAAATGAACATTCCAGGAGGATTACACTGTTTATGAAAGCCTTCCAAAGATTAAACCTTCCACTTTCCCAGCTCTTTATTTTAGCACTGTGACTCTCTCCCAGCTTCTGGGTACCGTTCGGCATGTCGCCATGTGCCACCACCAGGACGAAGATGCCTTTGTGGAGAGAGGTTGGGGGAACACATGGCCATGGGTCCTGCAACTGAGCAGCTGTCATTTGTTGACATTTGTGAATCAACCCAAATGTGAGCTTTGTTTCTGCTATGGCGCCAACCTCATGAGACTCAAGGCAACTGCTTTAACACTCTGATTCCATCGAACAGGTGGAAAATGGAAATGAAGACACATCCATTCTTGCCCAGAATTCTGTATTGTGCAAATAATCTCCATGTGCTGCGCAAGGTGCTCAGCCTGTGTTGAAAACCATAGTCACATGTTTTGGTTGATATACTCTCATGAAGAAATAGCTTTGATTTCTGATATGAAACCCCAAACCTCTGCTTTTGCACAATACCACAAACACAGAATCAGCTATCAGACTGGTGAAGCCAAGACTGTTTGGTTTTCACTCCCAGGGGCATATAAGATTGGCATATTCATCATATATTATTTCGTCCAGTCATATGGTGCAGCTGACTTGTATTTCCCATTCCTGACAACTCATTCTTTCTCTTCAGGAAAGGTAGACAGGATGAACCATTTCCACTTCAAAAGTCTTTGACTTCCTTAAAAACAGTGTGACTATTTTTCAGATATAAAGAAAAAAAGCAAACATCTCACAATAGCTTAAGGTATTGTTTCTAACCAAGCAGGTTGCAGTTGCTTTGAGAAAACAAAGACTTGTGTTTTGGACAGATAGTGATGTTGGTTCTCAGCTTAGGAGCAAACTGGGTGATTTTATTATGCATCGATAATTCAGGAAGAAGCTCACCTCTGCTACTAGGAATGAAGTAACACTAACTGAAATTGTAACCAGGGTTCACCACTCCCAGGAGCTCAGCCTCACCCTCGGTATTGTATGGAAACAGGGAACTCTGGTTCTTGCAGCTCTCCAGTCTGATTGTCTCTCTCTGCCCTCATGATAAAACCAGTCTGGCCAACAAAAAGATGCTGCACTGTAGTGTTGTAGAGCAAGCGGCAGCTAACCTCCATCCCAAACCAGTATCACAGCCAGAGGTGGTATGGTTTTGGCAGGTCTCACACCAGCTAGTAAGATCCACAGTCTCTGCTTGACCTGTCTCAGAAAGACCCCTGCAACACCAGACATCAGCTTCTCACCACTAATATTCTGCACATCTCTGCTCTTTTCCTAAGTCCCACTTTCTGTTTTCTCATCCTGTCTTCAAGAAATTGACCTTGAATAAGAGCTTATAATTATTTGAATAATTATTTTTCTGTTTTCCTTCAAAACCAACCAGATATCTGATAAAACTTTATACAGTCAAAGGGCAAAACAATCCTTCTGCCCCTACAAATAGCTAGGATTCCCCGTGCACATAGACTCCACGCACGTTACTACAGTGTCTCAGTGCCTGACCAATTAATCCTTTGAGTTTGGCTTGTGAATAACGGCAGGCAGAAAAGCAAGCTCGTATTGGCAGAAATAAATAATACCAATAATTGTGACATTTCTTTTGTATGGACTGATGAAAGTAATCAACAGATTGGTGGAGCCAATTGGTGGATCGGTTTATGAAGGTGACAAATAAGGACTGATGTCCCTGCTACAAGGAAGCAGCTTCGCATTGTTAAGTAATTGAAAGACGTTTATCACACAGAAGCACCTCGGTATCCCGCTGAGATCAGGGCCAGCTGAGGATTGTCTGGGGCTGCACTGAGACATGGGCAAATACATATACAGGTGGCCTTTGCAGCTAGGTGACAATGTCAGCCTCAGGTCTCGTTTACATTAGTTCTTGTTCTTCCTTCCTAGTGAAATCAATAGATAATATTTCTTTAGCATCATTAAGTGCCCACTTGACTATCTTGGAGTCTAAGTGGTAAATTCTTCAGTGGATGAGAGCTTGGTTAAAAAACAGAGGAGCCACAAAACCATGATTGCATGATTGCTATCAAGAACTGCTGGCAGGATTTTGAAACAATGTCATCAGTGTCATTACATTCATAAGCAGAGTAAAAGGCTGGTGCTTACAAAAGGAGCATTTATATTTAAGACTGATTTGAAGTAAGAAGTCAGTGTGGTATGGCCAGAGTGACTACTCCTCAAATGCCAGCTATCCTGCTGTGACTCCAGTTTTCTGAAAGCTTTGGTTTGGGTTTGGTAGTGTCTTTTATGTTCGGGGATTTTTGGTTGGGTTTTGTTTGTTTGTTTGTTTGGGGGGAGTTTGTTTTTTTGTTTTGTTTTGTGGCTTTATTATTTTTTGTTGTTGTTATTCTTGTTGGTTTCAAACAGAGTGTTAACTCAGGTTCAGAAAACTACTTTCCTCCATAGATCCAAAAGTGCCTCAGCCACCTCAGGTGAAAAGTAATCTCGGCTCAGCTCAGCCACAGACATTCCAGGATGCCATTTTTACCTCTGCCACCTTGTTAGGAAGAATTGCACCAAATTTCATTATTCTTTGACCTTTCAAGAGTAAACTGACTCAGTGCATGACTGTTATTAAATTACAAGTCAGGAGTTTACTTTTGTAGCAATAGGAACAAATCTCTTCCTTTCATGTAGAGCTGGCCAGAATCACAGACCTGGCAGGTGTCACTGTACCTTCTGTGGCCAATACCATGACACGTGCGCCTTTGCGTATATTTCCATGTATTGTTTTTCCATTGGATAGCAAGAAAATTGTGTTAAAGCTCAGGTGACTGTTGAACATTGTGTAACACCCGCCCTGTGCTGTATTTCCCGTTGTAGTTACAACTGAGTGAACCATTAAAAATGATCCAATTCACTGAACCAAATAACAAAAACCTAAAATTAGAAAAAGGATGCCTAGGGCGGTATGTCTTTTTTTTTTTTTTCCTTTCACTCTTGGTCTCTGCTGTTTGTGAATAGAGTTCATTTTCTAATTCTTCCCTAAGATTGTACTCCTAAATTCTGGATTTCTTAAGACTTCCATCAATGTAATTTGAAGGGAAAAGGTATTTGTTTATTTTTATGACTGCCAGTCTCTCTAGATTAGCAATGAATAAATTAAATTAATCCTTTGGTCAGAGAAAGTTGCCCTACCAATACTAAATATAACATCAAACAAAAATAACTCTGAACGGGATGGTATGCTCCATATGCTTTTTCTTGGCTATTACTTGATCAGTTACTGCTCCTGAACCACTTATCATTCTTAATGACTCTTCTGGCACTGTGTTCTGAATTGCTACTTTCATCTGATTGAACTCGAAGGGAAAAAATGTTTTATCTGTGCATAATTTAAGCAATATGTAATTAAAAATAATGGTACAACAAATAGATCTGTGTATGTAGTCCACTAAATTATTCTATTTTTGGAAAAAAAAAAAAGTTCTTTTTAAATAGAAAATATAAATGTCCCTAAAAGTAAGATCCTGAAGCTGATATCAAAGCCAACATAGACTCAGGAAGGTTAACATTGTCCAATTCCAGTTTTAAGTGTGGGTCATATTTCATGTACAGTAAAGCGCTGAAGAAAATGCAGATTGGAAAGAGGATGTACAATGGGACTAATAGAATATGGCAAAGGTGAAAATGTATGTAGAAATAAATCGATGGTCTGAATATTAATAAGCAGAAAGAAAGAAAATGGGATAAAGAGGGAAGGTTAAGGAAAGAAAACAGAATTCAGATAGTGGGGAACTGACAGCATCCATCCAAAGATTGTTTGTTTGTTTGTTTTTTAACAGAATCAGTTTGCATACTCTAAAGGGATCAGAGCTACCCCAGTAATGTAAATGTACCTGTCACACAACGAAATGTCCTCAGGCTGATGACCTGCGCTCAGCCCTGCATTTGGTGACCACAGACTGCACGCCCGGGGCGCTGTTTTGCAGCAGGTCACCTCACTCGGAATGGTGCAGAAAGCCAAGCACTTCATCCTGTCCCATGGATCCCTCCAACCACGGATCAGCCTGACCCATTCTTTAGGTTCCGCTGACAAGCTCCAGGCCATAAACCTGCACCGCCTGCGTGGAGGCAAAAGGCCGGGGCTGAGGGCTCCTTTGGCACGCACCAGGTTGTGTGACAGAAACAGACCCATGCAGCAGGTGTGAAGCCATCCGAAAGTACCTCCTTCCCTTTTCCCCCTCTTCACATTCTTTGAAATTTAATGATCCTTTCGTTCTGTTTTCTAAACTCAGGTAGCACTTCCTAATCAGTATCTATCTGTCCTTTCCAGCCAGGGATGTTTGACCAATTAACATTTGTTAACTGAGCTTTGTTTTCGATCCACTGGAAGAGCAGTTATGGATCAGAAAAAGCAGGAAAAACCAGCACAAGAAGACATCATCGTAGGGTCCCTTTTGTGTCCATGTGGAATTGCCAGGAACAGCTGCAGGGACTTATCATGCAACTCAAGCACAGAAGAGACAGTGTCACCTTTCATGCTCATTTTCTGCTGCAGATTCTGACTATTTGTAATAGTTTACTGATGGTCCACTGCTATCCTTATAACTCAGAATACATTTCCCTTCTCAGCAATACAAGAGACAAAATAATCTGTTGATTTACAGTAAAAACTGGGCCTCCTAAATTCTGAGAGTTTGCTTCCAAGCAGAGTTTTGTACTAAGGTTTTGTCTGCAGCTATCATGTTTTCATGGTATTTCGTTTTCACCTGAGCTGTAAAGCCAAGTACTTTCTGAATCGTACTGGAACATTAAATTCTCCAGAACTTTCATGCTATGAGCTTTGTTCGAAACAGTGCCATCGCACAGCAAGGCTGAGCCAAGTCATTTCCAGCAGCAGGTACAAATCTAGTGCAAATATATTAAAAAAGCAATAGTTAAGAACTTCTCACTGAAGGATGTTTGTGCAGGAGCCTTCTAGCCATACAGTCATGTGTTTGAGGTACATCTATATTCCCTTCTCAGCTTAACTTTGAGCTGGTCTTTCATAACAGAAGAATCCTTCTTTGAAGGTTATTTGTTTAGTCTAAAGTCCAATGCTCACTTCTATAAACTGCTGTCTCTTCCTCATCCATGTTCTAACACCAGAGTGGGTGGGCTTACTCTGTACTGTCTGCAGCTGTAGCTAAAGCACCCAGAGACTGAGGATCAGGAAATCAGAGCTGCACACCTCTGAGCGCTAGCAATACCCACAGCACGCTCAGTCCCAGTGACTGAGGAAGTCAAGAGTACGGAAGGAGAAATAACTGCAGGATCATGCAAGCACCTCTCAGAAAGGCTGCTCTTGGCTGCTGGATGTTCAAAGCACTGCAGAACAAGTGAGAGCAATGGTTTTCATGTCAGTCTGGTGCCATGGGCTCAAGACTTGTTGAAGCCTGTTGCCCTGTAGCAATCAAAAGCTTGCTGGCTGCTTGCAGGATGACTTCATGATAGTGACAGATGAGTGTTCACCTTACAGAAGGGCTGGAGAAATCCTGCAGGGAGCTAACAATTCCATATCTCCTGAGCATGTCGCCACTGCTCAGTGAATATTCACAGTGAAGGCTGCTCCTCTGTGCAGGAAGCAGGGAACAAATCACTTCTGGTTCTCTTATTGCTATTTGCAATTTTATAGGCTCTTGCAAATGATCCATTGGGTTACATCCTTCCTGCAAGAATGACGTTATAATTGATGGTATGGATCTCTTTACTGCTTTGTGTGTGTGTGTTTCTCATTTGTGTCCCAGGCTCTGTCTGGTGAATAGATAAGATTAAGCCACCTACCAGGAGGGGAGACTGCTGCATCCCTGGGAACTGATAATCCTGTTCAAAAGACTTAATGACACAGGGTCTGGAGAAACTGTACTGAAGAGAAGCCAGACACACCTCAGAGATGATGGACAAAATAATTTCCTAAGACCCAGAGGGGACCAAGCTGTGTTTTCTGCCACTCAAAATCACTGGGATGGCTGAAATTGAGGACACAGTAGGTAGGAGAGCTGTGTATGAACCTTTTCATTTCTGCTTAGTCTTACCTGCTTGCTTTGAGGTTTATGAGGAAAAAAAAAAAAAAAGATCATTTTTTCTTGTTCTATTCATGTTCTGATATAACACAGGCAATTTTTAAGTTCAGAAAAAAAAATTTTAAGCTCTTGTGGCATTGCATTGTGATACAGGCACATCCAACCCAAAGCTCTGGCTGATGCAGGGTCTAGACACAGGCACCATTTAGCAAAATGAAGAGCCTCTGTGCCTTTCAGCTGGCCGCCCAGCCTCTCTGTGTCTGTCAGACACAGAGTCAGTGGGTGTTTCCTCTGATGCTCCTCTCTGTACTCCCAGGGCTTCTGAGCAAAAAGAAAAGCCAGCCTGCTCACCAAAAGCATGATTTATGACTGCCCTGCAATGCCCCCAGAAAGGAGCAGCCACGTAATGCATGGGGCACTCGCAGGGACTGTTCCTCTCCCAGAGTCACAAACCTCAGCGCCCCAGAGCCCATCTTATGTTCTCTGGCTGATGGTGGGACCACCTGGCACAGGCACTGCATGAGCCCAAGTTCTCCAGGTCAGGCACAGCACATGTCAACTGCAGGAGAGAAAGGGAACAGCTTTTCTGATTTTCAGGCAATTCTGACCTGCTCGGATGAGTCATGCAACTTAAAAGGAGCTGCAAAATTGAGCCAGCCTACGCAAGAGAAGACAACAACCTACATATAAATAACAGTCTATATAACTCTCCCCCTATCAATTCCATAAGCAGCTACATAGCAAAGCTTTGAACTGTGTCATGTTAACTCCTTCTCTCTCTCTCTCTCTTTTTCCCCGACACTAAATGTTGTAAGGAAGGTCAGAAAGCACACTGATCAAAATTCTAAATCATGAAGATCAGGGTCAAATTATAATTGTTTCAGGAGATTTTAATGAACTGCCTAAGCCAGTGATTTGCATAATTGGGAAGGAACACGTGTCTTCCTCACATCATTTGAAGGCACTTGCCTTAGTGGTAACTCCAAGGTAATAATAGCTCACTGCCAGCTTTCTTTCCAGCACTTGCAACATCAGTCTGTTCCTACTACTAATTTAAATGCAGGAATGCACACCTACATCCTTTGCATCCACATGGTCATTACAAGCTCCATTTCCATCATGACTCAGCAGAATTAATGTGCAATACACAGTTTTGACTCCCCCTGAATGAAAAGAGCCTGATAGTCCTGTATAGAGGCCCAGACTGTGCTGCATTCTTACCCAATATAAATGTATCTCTCGAAAACCAGCCCTAGCATTGGGTTGCTAAGGACAATGGTACCTGGCTAGAAATACAAAGAGAGACATTTCATATTATATTTAAGAGCTATATTTATTTATGCCTGGTAAATTAGTAATAGATGTCAGAAAGTAACACTTGCTCTATCATTATTAATTAGAGCTTTGGGGTGCTACATGCCTGGCTGTTGAACCCTGTGCAATGTTTCTCACATGAACTGACATTTACTTGTCATTATGTTGGAGATGAAAAAGAAAATAAACATCAAAAATTAGAGGACATGTTAGCAGAGAATAGATTGCAGCTCATGAGATTCAAAACTACAAAAATGGTCTCAGTATTTCTCTGCCTCTTGCCCCTGAAAGATCCTAGTGAAGAACCCTAAAGAAGCTAAGCCACCTGCTTCTCAGAGAATATGTGCAATGCATCGAAATACTAGCGGCTCCATTTCACAGGCAGGGATATTAGGGCATGCATGTGGCAAGTACATCGCCCAGAGCTACAGGAGCAGCCAGTAGCAGAGCTGTGAACAAAATCATAATATTTTGGCTACTACAACAGAGTTTCAGAGTGCAGACTATCCTCACTTGGCTGTGAGGGGTACCCACGCTGCCAGCTGTTCCACACAACTGCCTAAATCCACAGGAACTTTCCGGGGTAGACTATCCATCACCATCACTCTGCAAATGGGGTTTTTCCAAAGACGTGTGTTTGTATCTCTGTCAGACACATCAGGAGGAGAATGGGAGAGAGACGGGAGAAAAATGTGCAGGAATTTACACACTCCTTCTTCAGTGGTGCTGTCGGCTTCTTTTTGGACATAATAACAAACAGGGAAGAAAACTATAAAAAGATGTGGGGCTTTTTCAGTGTAGATTACACTACAGTTAAGTGGTTTGGCTTGTTTGCTTGTTTGTTGTTTTTTTTTTCCAGTATATGTAGCTGCAAGAGAAATTTTGCTTAAGATGGCAATACAATATTTATTTTGTAAACATATTTGTCAAGTTTGGAACACTGACTGCCCAAAGGCTACCTTGAACCTGATGTTACTCCAGCAGCCATGATTTTGATTGATTACACATCAGGAAGCTTAAGTGCAGAAAACTCCCACACATAATTATTTTAAAGTGTGGAAATTAAAAGTTAAGGGCTACTTCTTTAATATGCTTTATGCACCAGAGAAGTCACAGCCCATCTGAAATGTGGGGACAGCAGGGTAGAAAGGGTCCACATCCATTCAGCCCTCTTCCCGTAGGACATATCATAGGCTCAAACATTACATTAAGTGATGCCAGTGTGGGAGGGGAGCAAAGGAAGAGAGACTCCATGGCCTTCTGTTTCTAACAAACCTACATCTGCCAAACATCTCTCTCTAGCTACCAACTAACTCCAGAAGAGCCCAGGAAAAGCTGCGAGCAGAATCTGCTGCTCCAACCAACATGCTCACCACATCCCTTTCATGCACAGCCCATCAAAATCTGTCACTGCCATCTAACATGCTTTTACCAGAGGAAGGGGTGCACCCAGCATCCTCAGCCAAAGGCTTCCTCTCCTTAGGGGATATCTTCAGAGCTGCCCGGCATATTTGGCAGCAGCCTTTCTTGCACAGGGTGATCTCCACAGAGGATCTGCTGAGCTCCTGGGGAACTCTTTGCATGCTTATCTGAGGGCTGTTGTTTTTAGAGTACTACTCAATATATCTTCAGGGAGCTGCAAGTCGGTGTTCCTCTTGGCGCTGGTGCTGCAATGCAGCAGGTGCGTTGGCACTGATTTTCCATTGCTACAAGAAAACCTCACGAGCTCATTGCTGAGGAAAATGTCCCTCTTTTACAGGGCAGGTGAGTTCTTATGACTGCATTAGATCTAACGGCCTAAGAAGTCGTTTGCTATATCATACCATGTTCTTTCTTTCAACTCAACTCAAGAAACACTCCCCTCTTGGCTTAACAACCCAGTTCTCCTACTTACATTTCTCTTTTCCACCTGATGGCTACACAAATGAATGACAATTAGCTGGAGTGGAGTGTTTGATTCATCTTTCCTCTCTGTCCCACATCCCTTTGATCATAGATACGTAAAAGATCTGGGTGCTTCAATCAAAACACTTTCCCTAGTTCAGCTGCTGCTTGACGTTGAAGATAACTTCAGTAGGTCCTTCATTGTTTAACTTCAGTGTTTTCTGGGCAGATGAGTTCTCCTTATGTTCCCTCCTCCTACATGCAGGGTGATATCTTGCTCCAGCCTGGGTCCAAACACAATTTGTGAGCTACAATGAGAACATGTAGGGACTGTGCGTAGATATTCAGAGTCCACCAAGCATACGCTGACAGTCTCGGGTGCTTTAAAAAATTGCCTTGGTAGCTGCAAGAATATTAGAACAAAATCATGGCAACCTTTCCATTGGAAGCTTTGTGGAACCAGCACTGACCGAGGAAGAGGGAAATTCACTTTAAATGCCTTCCCAAGCCTGAGAGGGTATCAGTAAATCTCTTCCACGCCCCCCACCCTCCAACTTCTATATCAGGCCACAAGCAGGGCTGGGAAGAGAAAGGCTTTGAAGTTCAAATGGGAGTTGTTCTGCTGCACATAAAGGAAAGCAAGATTCTTGATTTTTGCAGCAAGGAAGAGGAGAAGAAGAGCTCTGCCTTAGATGCCTGGTCCAACTTCAGTCACTGGCTGGAATGAAGAAGCACCTCATCTGGTTGGTAAGTTACTTGCTCTCCGTCCAATTGGAAATAATGGTCCTGCTGCTGTCAGATGAGCAGTCCTCGACTGTGTGAATGACAGGGACAGCATCAGCCTACCATCTAAACAGACAGGTAGCTCCAGGCTAGACCTCATCCCATCTGCTTTGGATGTTGATTTGCCATAGGATGAATTGGCTCTCTGGAAGTATCAATTTCTGTCCACTGAAGAGGGAACTAAGATAAGAATACCTGATAACCAAATTGATCTGATAGACAAGCAATGGCCAGTCGATGAAAGCCAGGCTTGGCATTCAATGGGGAAAGGAAAGGGAAGCTAGAAATAGAGTGGAGAAGGATATAATGAAATGAACGGGGGTTCAGTTCAGCAGCTGCAAAGATATATGTTTCCCTGGCTCTTTCTGTCCTCTTTCTTGCTAG
Organism: Chloroceryle amazona; assembly: GCA_027560015.1. NCBI lineage: Eukaryota > Metazoa > Chordata > Aves > Coraciiformes > Cerylidae > Chloroceryle > Chloroceryle amazona. Next base: position 45,777 of record JANHFX010019565.1, read on the forward strand.
GAATGCTCTCCGAATTGGACGAGAAGTTATTGTGGTTTATACTGGTTTGTCCGTTTATCTTCAAGGCTTACCAGAGACAAACACAGTTTGGAAAAGCCTTTCAGCACTGCCATTTATTTTAAATATTATTGTTTAATCACTGATTTCCCTGTGGTAATTATGCTATGTTTAGGCTTTGGAGTTTTTTTAATTGGTGTTTTCCTGTGGCTTGGGTGTGATTCCTGCAGAAGCCTTGTAATACCCAAATAACTAGGACAGCCTAATCTAATAATTTGTGCATGCATATGATGTTCAGGGGGATTATTAAAGTTATTTTCTCACTAAAATGTTATGAGCTTAGAAAGCCAAGCTGTTCCAGGCCAATGGCTTTTTATTGCAAAGATGTTTAATACAGTTGTATGCACCATGCTAATGTCATTCATTCCCTTGCTCTTTCCTTTAGAAAGGAACCTTGCTGCTCTCTAATTTTTGTTTTAAAAAATCCTAACAGCCAAAATAGTATTGTTCAAATGGCAATGTTTGCTGAAACTGAAAGCTGGAGTATTTGTCTAGAATGAAAGTGTTGGATAACAGGACTTGTTATTAACCGAGGACATGAGGCCTTAAGAATTTGCTCCTGCTTTAATAGCATTGTATTTCAGGCCCCCAGAATAACTAATTTAAATGGTTCCAGAGGTAGAACCTAATAAATTTTGTGCACCAAGATGCAAGTCAGTCTCTTAGTACTAATTTCCCTGCAATGTAAAAAGGAGTGATAACAAAAAAGAAAAGAAAACAAAATTAGAAGAAAAAACAATAATCAATAGGATGAATGTAGATAGGATTACTCAGGCTTTTTTGTTCTGCTGGAGTAGTCTACATTTCAAAGCTACTTCCCACACATACACTTATATATAACATTTTGAAATGCAATACTTCCTCAGATGTTGCATTCATTGTCATAGTTGGTTCCCAGATATGGAGTATTTTGCTACAGAACGCAGAACTACATTAGTAGTTTTCTACTCTAATGATTTATTCCGGACACTGAAAGAAAGACCTGATACACAATAAAACAGGAGCACAGGCAAAGGGAAAGAGATGTGGGCAGAAAAATGTCAAATATTCAGTTGCTTGGGCCATGATATGCACAGTATGTCATGACTCTGAAGTCTTACATGTCTCATATTCTCATTTAAATGACAATTCTTCTTGGTGCAATTGGAGCAAATATAGCCAAATATTCCCTGAATTATCTTAGATTTTTGGTTTGGTTTTTATGTTTCAGAACCTACACTAGGCAGGCTTTATTTAATCACCTAGAGACACCATAGCACCAAACTGTGACAAGCCTTTCTTAGAGACTCTGAGGAGGTGAAGACTCAACCTGCTGTTTGTATACCCTTGTTACTCAGCCTTGACTATTGTGTAAACACGATTTACCACAGCAAAGTGCAAAGAGAACATTGCCTTCTCAAGGTCAGTTGCAGCTGACTGTTGGCCCATTTTTCCAAGAGTGTTACGCAAAGCCTCCTGTTAAACAAGGACACCACCAGTTGTAGCAGGGACAGTTAAGATCTTGTCAGGTCCCTGGGGGCACCAGTAAGGCTTGGTTACCATTACCAGTCTCCCCTGAGCCCTCAGCCAAGCTCCCCCTGTCTGTGGGCCCAGGAGTATCCTAGATTAGGCTGTGTCATGCATAGGCTGTGCCCAGCCAGGTCTCCTGTGTTATACTCAGCCCTACCTCTAGCCGGGCACCCAATCATCCAGACTGTACGCCTGGGCTTCCCAGATCAACCCTGGTTGTATCTGGGATCTCTCTTCCTTGACTCCAGTCCTGTCTCTCCTCCTGGTTGGACCTCAGCCCTTGGTCATCACCTCATCTCATCTGGGACTGTCGGTGGATCACATCACTGTCACCATCCTAGTGACTCCGTTGGTGCTGTAGATGTCCTTGGCCCTCGGCTCGCACTCCCTCGTGGAGCAGCTCGGCTAACGCTGATTTATATCACTGCACTATCACTACCACTATCACAGTCATTTATGACTTCATTTTTCTGCAGGTCTTTCCCACTGCTGTATGAAGAGATTTCAATACATAAAGAGCAAAGTGCAAAGCTCTATCTGCTGACTACATTAATAACGAACTTGGGTTCCGAAAGCTTGTTTCATCGGGGAAGGCATCAGGAGTGGGGACTTTAGCCAAGTTATTGATACTGTCTCTCACAATATCACTGTGGGCAAATTGCACAGCGCACGGCTAGACAAGTCCATAGCACGTGGGATGAGCAATCGGCTGAGGGGCCAGGCTCAAAGTGTTGTAGTAAATGGTGCTACATCTGGGTCATCAGCAGGGTTCCCCAGGGCTCTATTTTAGGGACAGGGCTCATTAATGTTTTGATAAATGATCCGGGTGCAGGAATTAAATGTACCTTAAGTAAGTTTATGATGATACTAAACTAGGAGGAGCTGTGGACTCCCTCAGGGGTGCAGAGGCCTTACAGAGAGATCTGTATAGACAAGAGAACTGTGCAATCACCAACTGTGTGACATTTAATGAGAGCAAGAGTCAAATTTTCCATCTTGGACAGGGTAATTCTGGTTATATATGAAAACTGGAGATTGATAGGATGGAGAACAGCCCCTTGGAAAGCGATCTGGCGTTTGGGCTGGTGACGATTTAAATATGAAACAACAGTATGAACTGGCAGATAACAGGGCCAGCTGTGTCCTGGGTGCACCAAGCACAGCATGGCCAGCTGGTTGAGAGAGGTGATTGGTCCACTCTTGTGGCTCCACTTTGAGTACTGTCTGCAATTTTTTGCACCTCAGTATAAGAAGGAGTGTGTCCAAAGGAGGAGGGCAACCAAGACCATGAAACCCTCAAGGGCAAGGCATACAAGCAGTGGCTGAGGTCGCTTAGCTTTTTCAGCTTGGAAAAGAAAAGGCTGAGAGGTGAATTCATCGCAGTCCACGGTTCCTCAAGGGAAGCAGCAGAGGGGGAGGTGCTGATCTCCTCTCTCTGGTGAACAGTGGCAGGACAAGAGGACATGGTATAAATCTGCATCAGGGGAAGTTTAGATCAGACATCAGGAAAAGGTTCTTCACTGAGAGGATGGTCAGTCACTGGAACAGGGTCCCCTATGAAGTGGTCACACCACCGAGTCTGTCAGAGTTCAGAGAGTGTCTGGGCAATGCTCTTAGACACATGGTTTAGTTTTAGGTAGTTCTGCAAGAAACAGGGAGTTGGACTTGATGATCCTTATAGGTCCCTTCCAATTTGAGATATTCTACTATTATGACAATTTTTATGCAAAATTAAGAATAAATATTACTATTGAGATTTTTTTTATTTTATTTAGAAGAGTGTCAAAAATCAACATTTAATGTGCAAGAGTAATTTTCTATCAGAAGTACAAACGCCACAGAGCTTTCAAATAGTGATCAGAATGATCCTGGGGAATCTCAAGCACACTGAAAACTTCATTTTGGACTTTAATACATGTCTGGTCTTGTTTTAACTATCAAAGTTGATGAGGAAAACCAAAGGTAATATATCTGCAGTAGTTCATGGCAGGGTGGCTAAAAGCTGCTGATGCAAAATTATAAAGCTTCAAGACACACTGGCTACACAGACTCATGCATTAGGATGCTGAAAATAAAGACATGCAAAGCATCATATGCTATAATTAATTGGTTTCAGTGGGTTTTTGAATGGGCTGTATTGAAATCAGAATGAAAGTAAAGACAAAAAAACCCCAAACAACAGTAGTCAGGATAATATGATTTTGATCCCCTAACATGAAACATACAAGGAGCAGTGGTGAACATTTACACCATGTGTAATCACAGCTTTATTGGACTTGCATCACAAAAGGGGAATGTGAGCAATTTGCTGAGAATATGAACATCATCTTTCCAAAAGTAGTCATCAGCTATGGATCTAGGGTAAAATGTGTGAAAATAGAGAGCTATTTTCAATCCTTATTTCTGTTTTACAGTGACCTTATGGTCACAGAAACTTCTACTGACAGGTAGGAACTTTCTTTTTCACTTTTTTACTGAGCCCCTGCACAGCAGAGAATTTTCCCTTAGCTACTGTGAGCCTTACGCAAAATACGTCTGTGGAAAGATGCTCGAACTGCAACTTTTCAGGATCTAATGTAGTTTCTTCACCTGACGTTACATTTTCTGGCAAACAGCTCACTGAAGTTCACTTACGATCAATGTCACTGTCATTTCTAGGCTCATCCTCATTCACAAGTAATGGCAGAATCTCTTCTCTCCATTTCTACCCTTAGGTAATGGCACGATACCCATGATTTGTGGGTACTGACTGTTTCATACAAGAACACAGTTGATTACACTGAGAAATGCAGCATAATATGCACATCACTTTTTTGGTGCTGCTAAGACGAGTGAAACAACACAACGTTACGCTGTGCCATGCAGAATCAAACTCTACAGCCTGAGAGAGGTGATACAGTAGGCGTGTTTGTTACAGCGCCGGGCGCACGGGGGATCGCTCATCCCAACTTGTGTGCCCTACTTCAAAGCCAGCAATTACTGATAATGAGAAACGTACCTATTGATTGGCAAAGGAGGGGTTATTACAACTAATTCTGGGAATAGGTGTGGTTATTATAATTGTTTCTGCGAAGTCATTATCCCAAGTCTCACCCTATGGATGCCTGTGCACTGCTGTCTGGCGGTCGTGGGCTGGGGTCTTCTGGAGGAAGGCCCCCAGTCTTCCTCGCAGCGTATTTTACCTTTGGCTCAGAATGCGAGGCTGTGCTGAGCTGGCACCCGCAGGACTAGTAGGATTTAGCTTACCTCCAGGAGCTCCTCTCTGTTCCCACTTAGCTCATAGTCCCTCTTATCTCTACAAACCAAGGTTACTCAAAACAGTCTGTGAGGGTTAGCTCCTCCTATCTATACAAAACAAGCTACAGCTGCAAAATTAAAAGACTACAACACAACATTTATGTCTCAGCTGGCATCTGAGGAAGACTGATGCTATGGTAACTTACCACATGAAGCATCACTAGTAAGCCCCCTTATCTGTGGCAGATGGGAATCAACTAAAGTCTCCTGCAAGACACAATCTCCACATGTACAGTCATCAAAACCTCGAGTCAGTGCCCAGCTGCATTGTAGGGCTTCAGCTCCACAGTTCGGATGCTCCAAAGTCAAACATGTGGCTAAATTTGGACAAAGGAGGAATACGCAGCACCTGACAGGACAGACTCTAACAGAGCTAGCAAGGTGACTTCTGACAAGTGGAAGTAAGTGGAGCTTTCCCTTCATTATTATTTTAGATGCTTTCAATACATAATGCCATTCTGAGTTTAATTCGCAGTTGCAGATGTACAGGTAAGTTAAAACCATTCTATTTTCCCTGTAAAACATGTACCTTCGCTGCCAAAGGGAGATATGAAGAGCCTGAATCCCTTTTAATCCATATTGGGCCAGTAGCGGTACATGAGAAAACCCGCAATCATGTCATTTGTTTTACCAGGACCACAGGTCAAGGGATGCTGTTTAACCTTCTCCAGCCCCCAGCTGGTTCCTTCCCATTCAAACATTGCGTTTATGGATAGTGACCTCCAGGGACACAAGAAAGCATTGGTCTCCTTTATGCTTCTTGCACTGAGATGCAGAGGAATGGGGACAAAGAAGCCATGCGATCTCTGGGACACAGGAACGGCGTGTCCATATGTTTCTGGACAGTTTAGCCATTCCCAAGCTTCCCCAAGCTTTCACCCCTTTTTTCCCTCTTCAGAGCAGGACAAACTGGAACCACAGTGACATCAGCCAGTCGTTGTCTCGAGGAAAGTGTAGCACATGGCTCCCAGTTTATCTTTACTCTGTTCCTATCTTTAAATCAGTCACATTTTGAAAGAATTCTTCCCAAGAAGCAAACTTCATGTTATTAGAGGGAAAACTGAAAAAAAAGTTGCCATGCAATAGTGCTCCAAAAGAGTTTGGGGGTTTTTTTGTTTCTACTGTTAAAGTACCTTGAAATAACAACTTTCACAGGCAAAATAAAAGCATTCTTTTGGTTTTTTTTAACAAAAGGGTAATCACATTACGATTCACAGCAGGCCTTCTATTCCTTTAGGTTTTTAACATGAATCCATGCTGAAATAAAGATCAGCGATGGTGTCATTGGCATATAATTTGCAAAGGGCTTTGTGAGATGTTTACTGCAATCTGTGTATTTTTGCATGAACCATATATTCAATGTGTGTGATCTGTGGGAAGAGAATGAGCACGACAACTCCATAATCTCCAAACAAAAATAAGAGTGATGGGCCAGTAGTAGTTACTCATACCTTGAGAAGGGCAAGAACAGCAGTTTATTTACGCTTTGCATGTCTGATTCATTCCTTCATGTTCTCCAAAAAATGTCTAGCTGAAAACCTTGCTTAAATTATGACATTTTTATCCTTCTCTGATCCTGAATTTAAGAGAAAGCAACATAAAAAATTGCAGATGATAATGTGATGCAGTCTTGCCAGATACTACATCTGCTCTCTGTCGTGGCTTTTATGGACCTTGCAGAGATCCAGACCCTGGAAGGGTGTCACTGCAAGTATCACACAAAGTTAGTCAAATTTCAGGAGACCCAAACTGTTGACACAGTTCCATATGACATCTTTTATGCACTTCAAATAAACACTGTAAGAACAAACAAGTTTACCGTTCTCTCTCGTTAACTCTGCCCTGGCATGAGATTGGCTGCCGGCTTCATCACCTGGGGGCACTCATGTTTGTTGCCCACACTTCCCAGAAATGGGACCTATTTTATCACAATTTAATAACATGACTAACCTGGCACAACTGGCTAGTCAGTAATGTTCAACATTAGCTGACAAGAGCTATTTAATCATAATTAGCTGACACGATACTGGATGTTAAGTTCCTCAGAAAAGTCAGCCATGCAGAGCGTCATGTAATTTGATTTTTGGCTCCCGCATTCAAAGGAAAACTGATGTCTAATCAAGAAAACCACGTACAAAGTCTTTCATTTCTTTCGTGCACATTACGAGGTTTCAGAGTGACACATTAATTTGAGACCAGCCAAATCGGCACAGGATTTTGAAATGTGCAACATGTCTGAATGTGAATGAAGGCAGAGTTCACTGTAAATACTGAAACTTTTAAAGTCGCAGCTTCTGGAGCAAAACCACCTGTAACAAGCTTTTCCATATATTGATTTTTCCATTTTTAGCCTGATTTCTAAGGAAAAGAGCACTGTATTACTGTACATGTTCCTCTTGCTGTTGCATGAATATCTGTCTCTTGTCAGAAAATTGAAGAAATCAATCAAGTTCAGTGAAATTTGACAGCAGGGAAAGAATTCAAAGTTATCAAATGCCCAAAGCTATTGAATCAGCAAAAAATTGGAAAAAAAAAATAAATCTTGGAATCACAGAACAGGCCAGGTTGGATGGGACATCCAAAGCTCATCTGATCAACATTTCATGGCAAAGGGAGCCTAGGGGACATTATCTACCATGCTGTCCAATGGCAGCGTGAAAATTGCCAGTATTGGGGAATCTACCATATCCCAGTGGAGGTTGTAGCAATCAGTGGTTGTTCTTATTGTAGAAAAAAATCATTATCATATTGATAGTAAACATCTCCTGATGCAATTTTTACCAGTTTCCCCTCATTTTCCCCATGTGGCTCCTTGTGAATAGACAGGGGAGGAATTTTCTAGTCTTCTGTAACTCTCCCAGTAGGAAGTGTGTCCTTATTGCTAAAGCATCGCCAGCTGCGATGGAGAGCCTCTCAGAAACAACCTGGCTCCGATCTGTGGCACAAAGAAGTTGGTTTGCCCATTCCTGCGTGACAAAGTTGTTGTGCGGGCTGCCTGACGAGTTTGGCCCTGTCTAAAATGGGAAAGCTGAAAGCTGGGGTAGTGCAGCCACCCCTGTCTCTACACAGACGCATCTTTGGGTGCTTCTCTTAAAGCTCTGTCTCGTCAGGACAGTCAGCACCACCGAGCTGTGCTTGGCTTGCCCTGGTATTGCTCACCAAGCCGATGAAGATGGCAGGTGGCAGCATTTCCAGCGTGCACGCCTCCCCCATCCCTTCCACCTTGCCCCACAGCAAATTGCTGACAGGTTTCCCCGATGTGAAAATGGAGAGGACAAACGCAATACAAATATATTTCCAGTGTTTTAGAATCACAAGCCTCGAGGGAAAATGCAGGTTCTTGAAAGTTGCTGGTGTGAAATTGTGACATTTTGTAAGCCCGTGCGCTCGCTACGCCAGGCAGTCCTGGGCTAGAAGGGGATTTTCCAGGCAGTTTAACACACTGCCTTTGCCTACTGCACCTCCAGACGTTGAAGGCCTCTCCCATCACTTCTGTCTCCATAGTTACCTTCTCTCTATGGGAATGCATGTGCTAGAACCTCTAATGTAAAAACCTAAGGAGGAGAGGAAATAAGGAAGGCCCGTGTTTGAAGCATGTCTTG
>JANHFX010019566.1:0-51324 GCA_027560015.1 Chloroceryle amazona
GACAGATTTCTGTAATGTCAGGAGACAAAATATCATGCAATATTTTGTTACAACGCTTGGTGCTGTTTTCATATCCCAATTTGTTCATGAAATGAGTATTTCTTAGAAATAGCTACTGAGGAGAATGAGCAAATATAACATACATCTTAAAATTTGGAGGCTTATCTAGTAACAAACTCATGTGTCAGCAGTTCTGAATGCTGATTTTTTTTTTTTTTCAGCTAGATATTTTAATGTAGCACTATTAATACAGTTAATGTTCTCCCTGACTATGGAGAAGTTAGGGCAAAAAGCTTTCCTCTATTAATTTGTTGGAATGTTTTGCCATCAGAAATCTACTTAATTATATCTTAATTTCTGGTTTTAATGAATGCCATTAAGTCGCCCCCCCCCTTTTTTTTTTAAACAGTACTGAATATTCCAAGAAATGGTTCTACAGCATGCATAATATCTACTTTTTAAAAAAAAAATACAATAATATGTTGTCAAATAGTGTATGATCATAAAGCTATGCTTTAAACAATGGCTCTAGGGAAATTCTAAAGAGTTCTTGGTCTAAAATCTGGATTTCTTATACAGATTAAACTTTGGTCCCATGAAAGCTGAGAATAAAATTTAGATTTTCTTCAGAGTCATGAAGAATTAATGAATTTTTTTTTTACATGAAAAGAAAGTCAATACATTTTCTATGTATTGATGATAACTTTAAAGATATGTAGACATATAACCACATATTTGTAAAAATTATTTTATAATATAATGATATGTAATTATGTATCTCCTATGGTTTTACAATACATAAGTTGTTTTATTTTTATTTTTTAAATACCTATTGATTCAGAAAATATTTATCTCTTACTGTTTTCTTATACTTTCTTTCGGGGGAAGGAATAGCAATAAAGATTTGTAGTTCTTATTGGATGCACTTCCCTGAAATCAGTACATGATAAGGAGATTTTCAGTATAAGAAAAATAGGCAGCATATACAAGACTAACCTAGACCATTCTGTTATTTTCTTCTAGTAACATATACAGAAAAAGCATTGAGACATCAGAATTTACTTGCAGTAAAACTGAATTTATTCTTCTGATTGATATTTGCTATTTCCTGTTACTCTCTGATGAAAGAAAATATAGTTCATAACTACACAACATCTGTAGTATTAATTCACAGTGTTAACGGCTTCTAAATGGTTATTTAAGGCAAACAAGATTTCATTGTTACAGGGGAGTGGCAAGCAAAGACATCTTGGGATTTGCATAATAATTGGTTTGAAACAAGTGATATTCCATACAGTGCTGTGTGTACAGAGAGTAATGAATATGGTAGCCACAGTCTGTGAGATCAGTATCAGGACTATAATGAAAGATGAATATTTTTCAGTCTTTGGAGGTTTTCAAACATCCATACAAGCTAATGAGCTAATTTAGATAAGCATTAAACATGAATTTAATCACATTACTGGTAATTATTAGCAGACATACAATATGAAGGCCTTTTAGTTTCCTTCAAAAGTTGTAATTAACCATAAAAAAATAAATTGTTTGACCTCATGCACTGTATATAAATAACTTAGCTAAAAACTTTTAGATTTAATAGGATGCTTAGCTTAGAGTAGTTTGTCCTATTTAGCTCAAAGCAGATGTGTATTTTTTACCACATGTTAACCTAAGGGCAAAATCAGACTATATTTCAAAATTGTTACTCACTGAAATGAACCTGAAAACCAAACCCATTTCTAACAGTATACAGCGTATGTTTATCTGGTATGTGGCCTCATTCCTATGCCATCTCCTACACTGGTCGCAAGGTAACAGATAAGCATGTGCTTCCAGTAACCTCCCCAGCTCCTCTGAAATGTTTAAGCAGGTGAACAAGGGCTTTGTGGATGAGAACAAAAATTGTGCTCAAATAATAGTTGATGTTCTGCTTGGTAAACATCATGAAGACAGGCATACCTGGCCCAAAAGACATAAGAATGCAAGGATATTTCATCCCTGACTGCCTACACCAGGCAGCAGGCTATGCTCGCCATGCATCTCAGTGACAAAAAGTAATGGCTGGAGTAGAAAAGGAAGAATATATAAAAATAAAATTATTAAACGATTTTGAGATAATGTTACCAGTTGTATAAATGTGTAACCAAATAAATATTTTTAGTTTGCTTGGTATAAAGGAAAAGTAGCTGTTACACAAAGCCTTAAAGATGTTATAAAGAGAGGTTGGTCCCTGTAGTTGCAATTCTGGAAAGAAATGCTTAATCTAATTTCAAATAATGGAAGTGAACTGTTTTTTAAAAGTTGCCAAATGACTATGACTGTTCAGTTTCTCTCAGGCAGTGAGGGAGTGATTTCTTATTTAACAGAGCAGTGAGCTCATCTACTTTTTCATTTTTTCAACGGACCATTGCTCAAGAGCACATCTTCTGTGCCTTTATTTATGTCACTCAGAAGTTACACATTTTCAACAACATTGAGAAATGAAGACTTATATGAAAATAGATAAAGTGCTTTTTTTCCAATGGATTATCACTGATATAAAATGATCATCTTTTAAAATACTTGTTGAAGGCAATTTTTTTTCACTGTAAAATTAGTGGAGAATCAGTTTTCTGTATAGCAAAAAATGTTCTGCCAGGTCTCTGACCAGCCTTGTTATCTATGCTTGTGATTAGCTGAATACTGTCTTCAGGTTCTAGCAGGTCTGCTGTCAATGTAAGTTAGAATTTGTTTTTACATGGAACAAAGTGAGTGAATGGAAAAAAAGCCGAAGCTTCCAACATAGAGTTACCTTACACAGTTACTAATGTCTTCATTTGCCTGTGTCTTCCACGCTGGTCTTCATAATACTCTACTTGTTAAATGAAAATTATACAGTGGCTGAGTGCTCAGTTTTGGTTAGCAAATATATGATTTTGTCTTATCTCTTTTGGAGTCTTCATCAAGAGCCTAAAAAATTTTATCTGCCATGCTGATGAGCAAACTTTTTCACTAATTTTGCTGTTTTGTAATAATATGAAAACATGCAGCCATTCATGTCTCAGACTGCAGGGAGTGCCAGAGCCTTTCAATGGTAATGAGTGGCAGTAGTAAGAACAGCTGTGTGTATTTGGGCCTAGGTGGGTGATCTGCTCAGCCTGGTTGCAGAGTTGCAAAAGGAAGTAGAAAGGTTAAGGAGCATCTGAGAGGCTGAGCAAGAGATAGACTGGTGGAGCTAATCTCTGCCCTCCCTGAGGCAAGAACAGGAGCACCCACTGGACAATACCCAAGATCAAGGGGACCCTGTATCCTCCTCAGCCAGGCTGAAGGCAGCAGCATAAATGAAAAGAGTGAATGAAGGCCAGTCCACGCTCAGGTCAGCACATGATCTCTCTGTCTTTGTCTACCCTGCCCCCTGTACAACAGATATGAGGCTCTGCATCTGGATCAAGGCTACAGGCTTTGCAGATGGGATAGAGGAGAAAGGAGAGGCAGACGTGTTGTCCACTACATCAACAAATGGATAGAGTGTGAAGAGCTATCTCTGAAGAATAGCCATGATCAAGTTGAGAGGTTATGGTTAAGAATTAGAGACTGAGGCAACACAGAGAACCTTGCAACTGGTGTTTGCTTCAGACTGCCCAATCAAGGGGAGCTACAGAAAAGCTTTGTGCTCACAGACACAAAGCCTGCTGTGGGACTTCAATTAGCCAAACATCTGCTGTGAAAGATGCATGGTGAGCTGCAGGCAATCCACGAGACTCCTGGAATGCATGAAGGATAACTTCTTAAGCTAGATAATAGCCCTGACAAGAGCGGATGCAATACTGTACCTGATGGTCGCCAATGCAGGTGAGCTAATGATGATGTCAAGATTGAAAGCAGTCTGGGCTGCAGTGATCATGAATCACTGGTGGAGTTCACAGTCCTGAAATACATGGGCCAGGTGAGGATTAAAGTCAGGGACCTAATTTTTACGAAAGGATACTTCCCGCTCTTCAAGAAGTTAGTCAATAGGACCCTCTGGGAAATGGCCCTTGAGGACAAGGAAGCAGAACAGAGCTGGCAGATCTTTAAGGACACTTTCCACAGAGTGCAAGAGCTCTCAGTCTCCAAATGCAAGAAATCAAGTAAGGAAGGCAAGAGATCAACATGGATGAGTACAAACCTGCCACTAAAACTGAAAGGCAAGAAGGAACTGCACAGGCAGCTGAAGTAGGGACAGGTATCCTGGGAAGAGTATAGGGACACTGCCTGTTTGTTTAAGGACAGAGTCAGGAAGGCCTAGGTGGAGCTGGACCTGGACTTTGCAAAGGATGCAAAGAATAACAAAAAGACTTCTCTATACCTCTGCAGGGATGTCAACCAGGAAAGGAAGTTCAAAGAAACTGTACCCCACAATGTGCAAGACTAGCAGGCTGGTAACAACAGACAAGGAGAAGATTGAGTTACTTGACAACATTTTTGCCTCAGTCTTCACTTTGCCTCTGCTCCCACACCTCCTGAGTCAATAGATGACAAGATGGGGATTGGGGAGCAAAGTCCCTCCCGCTGTGAGAGAAGTTCAGGTTTGTGACCATCTGAGGAACCTGAGCATACACAAGTCTATGGGACCTGATGAAATGCAACCTAGAGTCCTGAGGGAATTGGCTGATATAGTTGCCAAGCCACTCACCATGATATTTGAAAAGTTCTGGCAGTCAGGTAAGTCCCTGGTGACTGGAAAAGGGGAAACATTGCACCCATTTTTAAAAAGGATAGAAAGGTGGACCCCTGGAACTACTGACCTGTCGGCATCACCTCTGTGCCTGGGAAGATCATGGAACAGATTGTCCTAGAAGTTATGAGAAAGCATATGGAGGACAGGGACATGATTTGAGACAGATAGCATGGCTTCACTTAGGACAAGTCCTGCCTGACCAGCCTCGTGGTTTTCTATTGCAAAGTGACTGCATCAGTGATCAAGGGAAGAGCAATGGATATCATCTATCTGGACTTCTGCAAGTCATGGTCCCCCACAACATCCTTCTCTAAATTGGAGACATATGGATGGATAGACTGTTCAGCTGATAAGAAATTGGTTGGATGGACACATCCAGAGGGTAGTGGTCAGCACCTTGATGTCCAGATGGAGATCAGTGACAAGTGGTGTCCCTCAGTGACCTATACTGGGACCAGTGCTGCTCAATATCTTCATCGGTGACACAGACAATAGGATCGAGTGCATCCTCAGCAGTTTTGCAGATGATGCCAAGCTGAGTGGTGCAGTTGACATGCCAGAGGGATGGGATGCCATCCAGAGGGCCCTGGACAAGCTTTAGAAGTGGGACTGACATTCAAGGTCAGGTTGAATGGGGCTCTAAGAAACCTGATCTAGTTAAAGATGTCCCTGCTGATGGCAGGGGTGTTGGGTGAGATGACCTTTGAAGGTACCTTCCAACCCAAACCATTCTACAATTCCACAATTATCATCTTTCATGGTGTTGAAGGGCTGCTTGTCACCGTTGGGGTGCTGAGGAGGCTATGAAAATACACAACCACTTTCCAGCCCATGGTGGAAAATTTACCCAATACAGAGCACTACTAACTCTGTCACTTTGGCTCTACTGCCTGCTATGTAGAAATCCATGACTGGGCTGTTGAATCATGTAAAATAATTTACTTGAGGTGTGTTGAATATACTGAATGGCTTCTGTATAGTTTATTAAGAAGGAATATTCTTTAGCAAACTTGAGTATTTTTCCAAACTATGAAAACAGATTTTGAAACCAAAATAATCAAAACATAAATCTAATAGGTGTCAGCTGAAGAAATATCCATTTTTGGTTTTATTTCCTTTTGTTATAAAATATTTTATGCCTACCATGTCTCATGTTTTGAAGCTTCCACAGCAAAGAGTCTGACCTCTTCTTCTGAAACTAGTTTGTATTTGGTTGCACTGAACTCAAAATTATATTTTCAAGTTATAAAATTTGGATTTGGACAAATTCTAGTAGAGCAATATGTGGTAAATTTTAAAAGCTGCATTCCAAAACATTTTTTAAAAATCCTTCATGGTGGAACTAGATTATTCTCCTAGATTATGGCAAAGGAAGCAGTGCACTTGAAACAGCATTTGAGATTTGCTGTAGAGATTACTTATTCAAGTGTATGATTTATAACTGGCATTTAAAATTTTGGGGTTTTTTTTATAAGCATAGGAGGACAGGTGTTTGATGTTAATCCATGACAGACCTATGCTAATTTATATGACAGGATGATCCAAAATGCTCAAGGCAGCTTTTTCAGTTGGGTTTGCTCATTTGTGTGTCTATTTATTTTTGTCCATAGGAAAAGCACTATGGTAATAGTAGTAATTTTTCTTGTCTTAGTGAAGTGTGCTGCAAAAAGTAGAAGAAATATTCCTAAACCATACTTGCCATGCTCTTCGTCCTTATATTTGTATCATAAAATTAAAAAAAAATAAATTCAGAGTAATTTTGACCCATGTAGCACATTCAGTCAGGCACAATTTTAAAAAATAAAAATCTTACTGGAGGAGTAAAAAAAGATCTGTCTGCATGTTTATAGAAGCAGAGTGTTCCAGTGGGATCTTGTTTCTTCTGTGAGTTTTTGTGACCTCTAGATGAGCAGAAAGTTGTGCATGAATACAAAGGCAAGTACCAGCAAGGCAGATGTTAGACTTACTGACCTTCAGTTGCTGAAACTGATAATCACTTTGGCTGTCATTCATTGTCCTTTTGAGACTTTCTCACAGCAAATGAATGCCAAGCAGACATACTTGATCCTGCAAGTCCTGCCAGAAATTGGGTTTGGACTTGGATATTTTGGAATGAATCCAAGTTGAGTTTGACAACAGAGGGAAGGATGCTGCAGAAACATGCGCAGATGCTACACTTCTCAATCTGTTTGTATGCTCCAGAGCAGGGAGGCATTGGGGCCCTTTCCTGCCTTTCTTTCAGCCATGGGTATGAAGGCAAAATATGCAATAATATCAAAACATATAACGCATTTATGCAGACAAATTGACAACTGAATTTTCACTTTTGTAAACTAATGAATAGGTCATCAGTGTTTCACTTAATAACAAGTAAATCATTAATGACCAGCAGCAGAAATCTTCTACTTTGAAGTCTGGAAGTTAGAATAGGATAATAACACATATATTAAATAGAAGGATAAACATTTTCTCACACAGCTAATACCTTGTCAGCATATAAAGCAAGGGAAATAATGTAAAGCACAGTTTACTGGTAGCCTGGTTTCTATGCCACTTCAGCCTCCCTCACATGCTACTTACTTCATCCTTTTTATTTCTTTGATGTTCACCGTTCTCTAGATTTTAGTTAAAATTCCAAGTGTACACAAAGTGGTAATGACAAACTGTATGGTGTATTACAGGTACAGGATAAAACCACAAGGTTAATATAATAGCAAAGCGGTAATCTAGCATGAATGCTGCAACGTTCACAAGAGTGTTTGATCATTTTGTGTGGAATGTAAAACCTATTTAGTGTACACTGTTTGAAATACAGATCTTAGTGTTTCCTATTAATTCTATCACAGTCAATTTTTCACACAACTGTATACTTACATTCCAAGCCCAGATCGCATCTTAGTCTTTTCGTACATTACAGTAGAACTTATTAAAGTGATATTGAGACATAAAACTGCCTCTCTAGACTTCTTTCACCCCACCCCTTTTTTTTTTTTCAGAAATCTGTTGATTTCAAATCGTTTCTTCTGTTTCTGTCTTGTGATACTTATCCTATGTATTGATAACCATAGCACATTACCTTTGGTATCTGCTTTCTGGGAAGCCATTCATCAGTTTGCCTATGATTCTAGTGTGAAGTCCTTTCCTATGCCTTTTGATACTGTTGCTAGCTTTTCCTGAAGCAGCTTGGATTCAGGTGGAGTTACAGTTAATGAACTTCCATAAAAAGATGACAATAGCTAGAATTTTTGAAGTTCAAAAGTGGGGGAGCAATGGCCTGGAGGCTCATGTAGGCAGATACTGCGTTCTGGTACTGCTCCTTGATTTAACTCTTCATGGATTCTCTAAATTTCACCAGCACTTTGCATTTCATAGCCTTGTTCCTCACAGCCATCTAAGAACTCAGGAAAGTAAAATATGTTGAATGTAAGTTGAAAGTAGAGTGAAAAAAGTATGTAACAAAAAAAAAAAAGACAGAAACTTCGTTAATGGTATACAACAAAAATAATGTTGGTACATATTGGAATTTAGACTATAGGACTGTAATTGCAACTTGGAGCTGAGAAGCATACAGGACAGCCCATCAGGAAGTCATCTTGGCCCTTTTTCAGCCTACAGTTTTGTATGTGCTGGTCTATTCTTCCAGCATAACTGTACTTGGCCAGGAGGGCTGTAATGTGCTTTGCATGCAGTTACTTCCCTAAGTGTACTGTACTGGACAGCCGTTTTGGCAAAGGAGGCCTGGGCAAGCAAATCCCTTCCCTCTGCTCCTGTATTTGCTCAGTGGAGAGTAACTGGAAACAGTGATATTACCTCCAGTATATTAGGATGATCGATTGATTATTTTGGCCTTCAATTGCCTGTTACCAGTAGTGGACCAATAAAAGACAGGATTGAGGAAAAGATATAAAATCCTGTTTCTAGAATACTGCAGTGCATTTCTAAGTTACTACATGTGCTTTATTGCCGTGATGATCCAATGACCTCTCAGTGTTATAAAGCCTTCTGAGTGTTGTTTGCCTTGCCATGTGAGGTTCACAAGTCAGAGTAGAACTACAGTTGGCAATGACCTGGGCTGTTAATAGTGCAGCACGCAATTTTGATGTTGTAGTTTGAGAGTGCTTTCCAGTCATATGAATTTCAGTGCTATTTGCTAACCCAGGCTACTTCTTATTGCAGAGCTTTTAGCCTCTGTTTCCATGTCACTGCTGAGTGCAGCCATGATCCATGCTGGTTAAAAAGGTATTCAGAAAGATGAAAGGAAATAACTTTTAGACAAGGGTGAAATAGCACCTCACTTGTATCCATGAATATACTTCTGACTTGGAGATTTTATACAAGGATGGGATATTTTTGAAAGAAAATGTGCTGAAAATTTTAAGATTTGTAAAAGTGAACCTTAAGAGTGTTGTTAATACATTTACTATTAATATTATAAATACACTATGCATAATATCACATGGGGGGAAACCAGTTAGTTTTTCTTTTAACCTAAGAACCTCATTTAAGAAGTTCAATTTCTCCCATTCTCTTTTCTTTTTTTCCAGTTGTGTGTTCTGACTAGAAAAAAACTGCTGTCATCATGGCAACTAAAATCTTATCAGCAGCAGAAAACCAGCTCAGAGTGATACATAGCCACTGAATCCTCTGAATCCTGTCCTGACCAAGACCTTAATCTTGGCTTCAGAATGAACATTTTTTTAAGATATGGAAGACAATTCAATCTCTGAAAAGCTGTGATCCTAGGGCTTTCTGCAGCACAGGCTTTCAGAAAAAAACAAACAAAACCCCCCAAACAAAACAAAACAAAAATAAAATAAAATAAAATACAACAAACAAAAAACAAAACAGGAAAAGACTTTTGACTGTGTGCTTAGAAAATTAGAAACCAGGTAGGGTGATACCAGAGAAATCCAAGATTGCAGTTTAGAGAATTAAAGAAAAAGTGCTAATGTTAACTTTCCACGCTATTTGGCTCAGATAAAATATCCCCCAGTGTTTGTATATTCTCCATATTTTATGCTTTTCAGAGAGACATTGTTGACCACAAATGTGTGCAGCAAGTTGCTTTACTTTATTTTGTTTGGGGAAAAGTATTAGTTGGGTTGCACTTTACAGATGAAATGTTATTGTTTGGCCTATGCATCACTTAAGAATTGTCTATTGCTTCCAGTATTAAATATAACAGTGTGGAGTAAGTAAATTACAAAGTGTCATAATAGTATCTATCAGTCAATTCCAGTTTATTTGTTGAACCAAGCATCATTAATGGCTGTGAGTCACAGAATGTTAGGGATTAGAAGGGACCTCTGGAGATCCCAACCCCTTGCCAAAGTAGGTTTGCCTAGGTCAAGATGCACAGTAACATTTCCAGACGGGTTTTGAAAATTTTCAGAGGAGACTCCACAACCTCTCTGGGCAGCCTGTTCCAGTGCTCTGTCGCCCTCACAGTAAAGAGGTTTTCCTTCATGTCCAGATGGAATTTCCTGTGTTCCCTTTGCCCCCTGTCCTTGAATGTGCAGGACTGTTTCTGTACAAGATAAGCTGAGTCTAGCAGTTATGTCATTAATTCTGTGGTTATGTATGTTGTGCTATTTCCAAATTCATGCTTCTGAACTGAACTGTATGCTTCTGGTATACTCTGGCCTTCTCCACTCTGAGTATCTGCTTTATTTGTGCTGCCCCATTGCACAGGCCCTATATATCTTTCAGTATGCCAAAAGTGGAGCAAATATAGTTAAGCAGAGGAACTCTCAGGTCCTCTGCTGAAGAATTATTATGAAATTGTCTTTTTATTTTAAATAGTATTTTTATTTTAATTATTATTAAAGAGATGGGCACAGAAATCACTCTCTATATGCATGTGGTATTAATGTAGTGGTGCCGTATAGGCCACTTGTAGATCAAAAGCCACTATCATGCCTTAGTGAGTGAAGGGAAGGAGAAACTGATTCACTCAAGTCACCAGAGATGAAGTCTCAGACGTGAAAGTCATTCATCCTGCCTAAGCAGAAAGTCATCCTGGCCTTGGGACTGTCGGCACTTGTTTGATTTTCCTGTGATCTGGCTGTTCCCTTGGGGTAGAGCTGTGCACAGGAAGAATTCAGAGTCTGCAGTTTTCATGTCAGGTTCTGTGCAAATGATGTAAACAACCACACTGCAGTTAAAAGGGATTATATAGTAGGAACTGCAGTCCGGAGTGCCTCTTTCTCTCTTTACTATGCTAGAGAACATCAGCAGGATGTATGTTTTCCTTTGTTATCAATGGTACGCTGTTTATTCTTAAGCCAATTGCATTGTAGTGAAATAAATTATTGGGTTTTTCAGTGCTATCATGGGTGGTGAGGAAGCAAAGAAGGAATCTGGAAAGGGTATCACTTTGAAAGTACAGGAGGAGGTTACAGAAGAAAATGTAAACAGGACTGGGATAATTTCAGTTACAGAATACTTCACTTAGTGTTACTACTGAAAATTATCAATACACAAGGAATGGTAATTTGGTACATTGGTATGGAAAGCAGCATCTTTTGTTTCAGCACAGCGTGTGTTCTGGACTCAGCAGAAACATGGGAAGGTGAAAAAGCCCTTATTTCCTTGCAGTTTTGGAATCTCACTGAAAATAGTGTTGAGGGCCACACAGGATCATAGTCATCACAACAAACCAATACCACAACAACCTAGAAAAAGGCTGATATTGGTAACTTTAGTGGAGCCTGCTGAAAAAGACAGCGTGGCTTGAAAAGATTGGAGCCATGTGAACTCAAAGGGACCAATTATTTTTTTTCAGCTGTGCTGGACTCTCAGCCTAAAGGCACCTGCTGAACTATTCCTACTCTCATTTCAATCCATTTCAATTCACAGGTGGTTCATGTTAGATTATGGAGACCTTCATAATCGCCATTTTGACGTTACTACTTCTCTGCTCACTGTACTTTAGTGCTTTGATCAGAGGACTGGCTTTCTTTATAGTCACAGATGGTTGCTGTTTGACAGGCTGACAGGCAGACAAAGCAAATAAGAATGAAAATAAACTATTCCCTTGCTTTGGTGAGTCAAGCCAATGTCATGTGGGTAGACATGGGTCTGTAATCCTTGTAGCTTTGTTAGGATGGGGATAGGTTATTGTATATAACAGTACACAGGAATCTTACACCATTCTCTCTTGGACTGTCCTGTTGAGGATTTGATCAACAAATATGAGTTTACAATTAAATTTTACTGTTACTTTTTTTGATTAAGGTGGTAAGTGTTGCTGTTACATAACACAGTGAAATTTCAAGAGGTTGGTCTGGAAAAATCCAATCTGGCAAAGATGTGCCTAATCCCGTGAGGCCTGAGGACAGATCAATAGCAGTATGAAATGCTACATAATTATTGCATGTCTATACCTGTATCTACTTGCCTGTGACCACAATGAAAAAAAAACCAACAAACCAAACCAAACAAAAATGGTTTTGCAAAAAACCCTCACAAACTCTTGGGATCATCAAAGATATAGAACCTAATATAGCAATAAACTAGTTACCTAGGCAGTATACATGTTTTCATGACAAATTTCTTTCTTATGAAAAAAGAGATCTAGTAGATCAATAGTGATTTTGATATTGATTAAATACTTTGGATTAAGGACTGTTCCATCACATTTGTGGCAACTCTTGAAGAGAAGTGACATCTGGTCAGTGAACTCTCCTGGGGTAATTTTGTGGGATCAGAAATCTGGTTTTCCATAAAGAAATTGTTACTGACTTGTTGATATATGACAGTGCTTTCTTTCTGGCAGGTTAGTTAGTAATAGAGAAAGATAGTCCCACCAGCCCTTAGACTGCTATTTTCCAAGGTAAAAGAGAAAAATTATCAAATAGGGAACTGTCTGACTCGCCCCAGAAAAGGATGGCAGCATGACAAATATCTATTTCTCATTATGTATGAATTAAAGGTGACCCCAAAGCTATACTCTTTGTCATTATGTTTATTTTAGTTTAAAATAATGAAGCTACCAAAAAAACCCATTTTGTTTTATGGATATATTACCTAGCTAAAGACCAGCTCTTTATATTCGGTGTTTGAAATGAATGATTAGGTTAATGTAAATAATGGAAAAGCAGCTCTGTTAGCAGGGAACTTTTGTAAAAGTTCTTTATTTTCTGTTTCCTGAATGGTTTTGTGGATCAGGTTTAGTTGGTCAATGAAGCTAAACTGCAGTTTGTAAAATGCTTCTGTTGAAAAGGAAAATCAAGCCTGTTATTCCTAAGGGTACTGGGGAAAAAAGCTCACAGACAAGCTCACAGCTTGGTTGGAACTTGGCTTCAGCAGCATCCTAAGACCAACAGTCTTGCATCCTGCCAAGCAGAGCTGTGAGCTGTGGGGCAGGCACTTCCATGCTTGGAGGAAAACAAGCCACAGAAAGCTGCTTGCTCAAAGTTGCTAAACAAACCAGAAAGCTGATTCTGATTTCTCCAGCTATTGAAAATACAGGGTTTATTTTTAAGGAGAATATTTTAAGCTGTCCCATTTCTTCAAAATGGTAGATATTTAAATTTTTAAAAGTAATTTGTCTTGCTCAATGTGAACAAAATTCCAATAGAATGTATAGAAATACATAGAAAACTAGGTAGAAATTGCAAACCATTGTTTTCAAATATTTTGCTAATGTCAATACGATCTGGAAATGAACATTATAAATTTGTATTGTTAATTTACCTTCAATTGGGTAAATGTATACCACTGGGTTAGTAAAATTATGTTTCTATCAGTGGACACACATAAGTACAGAAAGAAAAGAAGTGTTTTCACAGAAGAAATTGCTTGGTGTTTGCTTGCAAATGTTTTCCCAGATTGAGGTAAATTAAGGTCAGGGAAGACTGTATCTTAAAAAAAGGGTATGAAGAAATAACCAGAAATTCTATTATAAAAGCATACAAAAAGACATATGAAATACATATACTGAGATTTATGGTTTTCCTAGATATTTGAAGTAGATGCTAATGCTATTTTTTTTTTTTTGATCTCAAGTACTAAAAAAAATTTAAAGACATTCCTGCTTATCAATGAGTATCTGAAATAAGGATTGACCAATACTAAATCAATCTGTGTTGGAAACATTTTTCTTTTTATTTGTACCTGCGTTAGATTCTGCTATTCTTTCTATCAAGTTCTGTTGCTTCTCCCAGAATTTGCAAGGGGCTGATTTTTATCATTTTTCCAAACTTATGAACCAAAAGATATAGCAGAAAATAGTTGAAAATATTGTTTTATTATGGAATCATGATGCAAAATATGAGGCTTGAGGATTTTCTGTGAGATTGAAAGTGGAAACATCTACACAGTCATTCACGTAGGCTCAGGCTTTGCTTCTGAGGAAACCCAACGCTTTAACTGTTTGCCACAGTGCAGTTGCTGTCTTTTTCTTACATTGATGACAGTTCCTCAATATGCCTTCTGAAGAATCCTACCAGGCTCTCTACACTGCAAGTCTCACTTAGGTCTGTCAAAGAAACTTTCTGATAGAAATATTTGTTGGATGTGTCCCATGGTATAATTTTTTTTTATTGTTTTCAACACCAGAAATATTTCAGTTAATTTTCTTTTCCTCACCTTATATAAAGCTGTGTCTTGTTTTGTTTTTTTTTTAAATGAACATAACCCAAATGACTAAAGCACTCTTATTGCTTAATTTAAAATATTACGACTAAGATATTAAATTTGGTAACTACTGGCAAGAATAACATGATCCATCTACAGTTCCTCTGTATTGAAGTAATCGATTTTTTTATTATTATTAATTGTAGTGCTTTTTTTTCCCCACTTTTCTCCATGTGCCTATCACCTCAGGAAAATTCATGAGTCAACATTGTTCCTCATTTTAGAGACCCGAAAATGAGAAAAACCATTCACCTTGTTCAGCTTGTGTCTTTGCATTAAATCAATCTTGAAATAATTTATCCTTCCCAAGAGCCTTTCAGATACACAGATCTCATTTATGCAGCTTCTCTGCAACTTTCTTCACAGCTTTAATTTGATTTGTTTATCCATGTGCTTCTGCATGCTCACGTTGGATCCTGGGCTTAATAAGATGCATGGCAAGCCTTCGTGATGTTTCAGATACTCTGAGTAAATCAGATCATTAAAATACAGCTTAACCTAATAGATCACCCTGGAGTGTAAAAAAAAATCCTTCCCCATATTAAAATGAACAAAACTGTTTTAATAAGACAACTTCCACAGCACTGCAAAAGAATCATTAAATTGTATATGGAAAACCAGTATGAAACATTGTACTTCCCTTGTTATTCCCAAAAGTTCATAGTTTTAACTCCTCTCGGATTTCTTTTCAGTCAGGGCCTGTCTTTTTCTATTTTGTTTGCAGCGTGTCATGATGCATGGCTGGGAGCTCCTTGTTGCTATTGTTGCATGAATAGACTTGGTTTGTAATCAGAAAAATAATTTAAAAATAATTTATTATGCAGTATTCCGGTCTAATCATGTTTACATATGCTAAGACCTTGGTCATGGATCTAAATGTTTTAAAGAATGAAACAGAAATTTTTGTGCTTGGTAAAGCACATTTGAGTATATTTACTTTGAAAGGTGAAATCATCTCATAATTCATTTGAGCCTAGACTGCAATGTCTGAAGCATCTGCCTGGGCCAGAACCACTCTGGCCCCAGGTCCAGAGACCCCCAGCACCTCCTCTGTCTTGTGAGAATCTCCCTTGCCAGCCAGCAGGGACACAAGTATCACCTTTCCAGAGCAAAGGCAGTGTACAATTTCCTAATTTCTGCTGGAAAGAGGGGCTGCTATTTACCTGCCTTTCTGCAGTAAGGGAGGCTGTTCCCTCACTGCTCCGTGCAGTGGGGAAGGCTTGCTCCTGACCACTAAGGATGTGGCAGAGTCTGGACTCAGATGCCAGAGTACAGAGAAGCATGTTTTAGGGCCCTGATTCCTCACACTCTGGACCTAGTCTCAAATTCAGTCACCACATGTATCACTGGCTTATCTCTTTATTTTCTAGGAATCAGAGTATAAATAAAGTGACTGGCGCTAAACTGGCTTTTGCCTTGGCAAGGGCACTGGGATGCAGTAGGGGCAGGTCTCCAAACTTGTGAATTAAGAAGTTCTCAAAGAGGCCAAATGAAATGTCAGGGAGACTTGATCTGAAGAGGTTTGACTGGAAAGACAGGTAAGATTGTGTTCTGCTAATTCTTCACCATAACTGATATACTGCATTGTAATTCTAGGAAGGGATGCCATCAAGGAGCATTGGGACACTACTAAAAATTCATTTCAAGCACAAAATGAATAAATCCTTCTATAGACCTTTAAGAATTTTCATAAATTAACTCCAGCACTAGGTCTTTCTTAACTGAGCTACTAGTAGGCTGAAAACCAATTCTTTTGCCTATTCTACTGTCATCTGTCATTTGATGCAGTTAATATTTGACCTTGCTCTGTTGCTGTGTTGCTGTACTTGATCACTGGTCACGACTTTAATCCCCTAATAGCAAATGGAATCATATAGCACTGAGATGTTGCTGTGATCTGTCACTATGTTATCAATGTGTACAACGTCTTGCTCCCCAACCCTTAGGCCAGCCTGTGAAGATGTACTATGTGGAAGTACAGGTACTGCCTACACGTGGTTTGTGCAGAATAGCAAGCACTAGACACTGCCCTTGAGATTACTAGCAGATCAAATAGAATTGCCCCTGTTAAAGAACAAGGCCTGAAGCTGCTGCGTCTAGCATTAGTACTTCTGGTTTAAAGATAATAACATAACCTACATACATTAAATGATTGGGCCAACCCAGTAACAGGGAAGAATTTTAGCACAGAAAGAGCAGTTTAAAAAAAATAAAAAAGCAAACAGAGATGATGATTGCTCATAGTTTTTTTATCAAACCTCAAACAAGTAAATGGAAACATAATCATGAAAAAAATAAGATAAAACAGAAGATAAACCAAGAAGATATAAAGTCTGTACTTTGTCTATCAGCATTATTTCCTCAGGGTCTACCAGCCTGACTCTAAACCAACATCAGGTCTCAAAAGGACTCATGAATCTAGGATCTGAAGTGCTGCTTTTTCTAAAAGCTGAACAAAATATAAAATCAGAATAAAGTCAGAGGCTTAAACAAGAAATTCATTAGGAGGGAGAGAGGAAAAAAACCCTAACATGAAGACCTGCTCTGGATACAGTATTTATTTATTTATTTAAATTATATATCAGAAAATACACTATCAACTTTCAAAAATATAGATCTTATGTGGAATTTCATTGGCAATACACCCGTAAAAGAAGAGAAGGTCAGATTTGAAATATTTTTCATCTTTAGGTTTAATGACAATGGTAGTTTTTCTGGATCCCAGACATTGCATACCAGTACAGGCTATGATAGGAAGGCTCACCAGATAGATTCCCTTCAGAAAGAATATTTCTGGGAAGAATTTCATGGTACAATCCAATTAGCTTTTTTTGTAGCTGAAAAGCATTTCACTAAAATAGCTCACTGAGTTCATGTGCACTGAGCAGTTTAAGTGAAAAACCATCAGTGGAACGGAATTAAAACCATAGAGCCAAGGTCTCTCCTGGTATAAATCATGTGTATTGCTATAATAAAACAACATGTAACAGGAGCAATTCTTCACACCACTGACTTTTTGGCATGGGAGCTGGTCCCATAATCCAAATCTTACTCCTTCAGCTTCCATACCTCTTAGTGTGCAGGGAAACCTAAACTACAGTATACAATTGTGACATTTGAGAAAAGTATATATGTGACCTGGGACGTAAAAAAAAGCTGAAATAAATTGGCATTGTCCTTTATATTGTTTTTCTTTTCTAATGGTCTTAGTCATGCCAATAAATGGAATATTTTTATCTGTAAAATGTAGTGGAGGTATTGTACCATGTCCTCATTTTACCAGTTGAAGGCTCGCTCTTTTTTCATAGTCATAAAATATATGTCAAGCACTATGAGCAACTCCTTTACGCCTTGCTTGCAATGCTGTAATTAGGATCATACTGTGTCATATTCGAAGCTCAGTGACTGTTAAATGCGCTATGCCTGCATCACACTAACTACTGTATCAGTCATTTTGGATGACCCCCTTGAAAATTGCTGCCAAAAGTTTATATGTCAGAAATCACTTTCAAAATGCTTATGAAGTGAAGAATTTTCGCAGCTCTTTACCTACTCAAATACTAAAACCTGTCGATCAACGAAATCAGCCTTGACAGTTTATATTCCAAGACTCACTATTCAAAGATTTGCTTGAAAAAATATTCCCATCATCTGTCAGCAATTGGCTTCTGTGTTTAGCCAGTTGCTCACTTTTACATTGTAATAACCACTGGAAGTTGCTACAAAAGATCTGCCAGAACCCTTGGTATGATTTTTAAATGGGATGAATCAGGGACATGTACATCAGCACTGCAGTACTTGAACATTACTGGTTATGAGAGCTGGAAATTCAGTCCTCTTGCCCAGGTAGGTGGCTGTTTCATTCAGAACTCTACACTGTTTTATTGGCATCTTCAGTCCCAAGTGATAGCAAAAATGTGGCTCAGATATTGAATGCAGGAGATTTATTTACAAAACAGTCAACAATTTATAATGTTTTCAGAGAAGGGATTTTAAGAATTTTTTATATTTTAAGAATTTGAAATGTAACCTTATCCATTACCAAGGATGAGATTTGATTTATGACTGAAATATCTTTAATTTTATGGAAAAATCCACTAATCTGCTCTGATATAGGTGGGACTTCAGTAATATGTCTTAGGTCCAAGAGTAAGCTTACAGAATATATAGGCTAGATTGCAGTGTTTGTTTATTTGATAATAGTGGTACAGCCATCAGTATAGTACTAAGAATCAATATCTACAATGAATTGCTATTAACTAAAAGTGAGTCACTTTTTTATTTCTACGTTCATGGAGTTTTCAGGAGCTGACCCAAGTTCTAGGCCAAGGCAGACTTTGTGAAAAAAATATCTTGGATAGTATTTCTTTAACTTCAGCCTAATTTGCCTGGCCTATCACAGTGTGTTAGTTATCAGAAATGCTCTAAAACACAGACACCTAGCAGAGGAATTTCTGCAAGAACGGAGCTAGTATTTTTTAACTACATAATATGAAAATCTGTTGTATCTAATGTTCAATTTAGACACTCATCCTTTGGCATCATAAATGTGTGTGACCTTTTATTACAGGCAAGAGAAAGTATGATTTAGTCTGAAACAAGTTGCAATGGAGTGGCTGCCTTCAAATCTCTGTTTCTTATCTAAAAACAATTTAAAATAGGTGACTGCTAAATTGAGACTCTAAAAGAGATGAGAGTAGGGTTTCTTCATGGTCAATAGTGACAATAGTGCTTGGGAATTGGTCAAATATGTTGCTGAATCCAATGCCTTAGTTTGACTGTCATGGTCTATTTTTTTTTTTGGTCAAAGAATGTTGGAAAGCCACCACAGGAGACCTGCAACCATGGAATTTACTATAAAGTTTTTGAGGTTCCTGGCTACCTCTGCTGGAGTTGCCTTTGAAGAAAACAAAACAAGTCAGTTTAGAAGGTTGAATGTAAATACAACTGAACTTCTTAACAACTTGCTATGCTATCTGCTATCAATGGAGTGAGAAATCTGTTTGAAAACACAGGAATAATTTATTACATTTTTTAGATATTTTTCAAAGAGTTACATGCCAAGTGTATAATGGAACTATGTGATACTTTTTCTATCCTCCAAAGTATACAAAATTATAATAACTCCAGTTTTAAGACCATCATCAGTCCTAGTCTTAAGATTAAAGCAGACTTATTTGAGAACATGTCTTACTAGGATGACAAAAGAAGGACAGTGGTGATGATGAGGAATTTTAACGTGAGTAGTGTAGACTGATCTGGCAAGTAATTTTTTCTAGATTAAGTTGTATATGGTAAAAAATCAAGCCTTAAATGTGCACGGCTATTTTAAGAATAGCATTTGTAGTATTATTAAAGGTGTTCCTCCAGGAAGAAAATTATTATCAAAACAATATTCAACACATTACATTTCTGGCTACAGCATTATTTTTACTTTTGTTGCTTTTTTGATCATACCTCAGTGGGAATCAGGTCTGAGCTGTCACCGATCCTGGTGGAAAATGCAATTCTACTTGTAATTCCTATTGCTATTTGGCATTTGAAGTCCCTGGATCAGTTTAAACTCCCCCTACAGCTTCTGAAGTTCATGACCAGTGATGAAAATGGTGACCAGACAGGTGTCTCAAAGTGCTGTTTGGACTACAATACACTAGCAAAGAATAGTTTGCAAAAACCAAAATATCTATATTCATGATTATTTTACTGAACTTTGTACTTACCCTGCCTTGGAACCTAGGAATTTGGGTTTCCTTATAAACTGTATGAGTTGTCTTTATTTGTGTGCAATTTTTAAAGAGTAACAGGTCTTGTTCTCCAAAAAAGAACTGAATATTCAAACCAGTTTCAGATCCTTTGTCTTCTCATTTTCTCGGTGTCTTTTCCTCTTTGACAACCTGGTTGTATGAGTTCAACAAGAGGTCAGCCCTTGTGTTGCCTCTCAAGTGTTGCTAGATGGGTAGTTATCTGAAGGTGTTGCATTCTTTTCTACTCACGAGAACGAGCCATTTAAGTAAACTGTGTACATTTGGACTGACATTTAATATATGTAATACTATTGCATTATTGCAAAATGACTGTTGGACCAATGTATTTACCTACTGCTATTTACAAGCACTGACAAACAGACACTTGCTTTTATAGTTTAGATTTTTAACCCCCTTTCAGCAATGTTAGCAGGAGAAAACATGTATACTGTCTTAGCTCAAATACTCTGTCACTCATAGTTTCTCACGACTCTCTTGTGATAATGGTAAACTCTAACAAAGAAGAGTGGGGAGGGTGTTAATTTCTATAATACAGTTTGATAGAGTTTATCTGTTAATCCCAAAGCATTAGAAGTCCCGTACAGGATAAAAGAAATATTTCTGCGGTCTGTTTCAGATCTAACAGTCAAGCTGGTCTCTCTACTAGGAGTGCTGTATTATTCTTTCTTGTTAAGATCCCTGGATACTATTTAAAAATAAACAAACCATCTTGCCTGTAAAGTTTGGCAACCTATATTTTATTTAGGTTCCTCTTCTTTTGGCCAGATCCTTGTAACTGGGGCAACATTCAGGATCTTTGTCCAAGGGGAAAACACATCAATTTTCAAACGAGTGAATGAAGATACACGATAGAAACCAATCTATGTTTCCTTGCAATGACTATATGATGAACAACTCATATACATGGCTGTTGGCAAAAATGCGCACAAGAATGGCATTATCCAGGGAAGAAAGAGACCACGATTAGATAAAAGTACATATGTCAGTGATCCGTTAATGGCGTAAGCATTGCAAGGTACAACTACAATTGTTCAAGCACAGTAGTCATATATGGTTAGGATGGATAAGTTGGTCAACATATAGCTCTGGTAAACTTGAGCATCACAGTAGCATAAACTGTGACAAGTACCCTCAACCTGCAAAGTTCTTTTGCAGAAAAAAAGTTTGGTTTTTTTTTTTTTAGCTCTCATTATTTTCTTTAATAATAAATATGATATATGTTCTGCTCTAGAACTTGAAGAATGTCAGTTTTCATCAGAGGAAAAGATGGAGTGCTCTAGACTTGCCAGAAATAAATACTTTTTACACTGCCTGTGCAGTGTAAAAAAGGAAGAGCTATTCCTGAGTTGATTTTTGGAGCTCTCTTAACATCCAAACATATCAACACAGGTTTTTTCCTTTGTGTACTTCCGGTGTCAATTAGCCTTTTGCTGGTTCCACTCTCTTTTGTCTTGTCTTTTGCTTCTTGAGAAGCAGAGAAGCAACTGTTCTCCCTTTTCACCTTCTCTTTCACAATTACCCACCAGTTTTTATTTGTAGACAAAACCAAGGAAGGCACTCATTCTCTGTGGCTAAAGGAAGCAAGGCTATATT
The DNA here is from genome assembly GCA_027560015.1 of Chloroceryle amazona. Taxonomy (NCBI): domain Eukaryota; kingdom Metazoa; phylum Chordata; class Aves; order Coraciiformes; family Cerylidae; genus Chloroceryle; species Chloroceryle amazona. The sequence continues at coordinate 21,697 of JANHFX010019566.1, forward strand.
GCTTGCTAAAGTAATTATGAATTGAAACAATCAGTAGCTGAGAACTGACTGGAATGAAATCCTTTAACACAGAACTGGGTTAAGTCATTTATGTGGTAACATTGCTCAAGTACCTCATAAGACAATTAGTTGTGTCTCCCCTCAATGGAATGATAAAGAAAAAATTTAAATTGGTCATAAAACTGAGAAAGCTAAGAGTTTTACTAAGTGCTTAGCCAGCTGAGCTATTGCTTGAGATCATTTCTTCATGCTATAGCTCAAATTTCATCAGAAGCTGCTTTTCCTTCTACTTAAATATCCTTTAAAATCCTTATGAAAATGGACAACACACATACTTGAATTGTTTTTCTTCTACTAAAGCACACATTGCACAAATGAAACTGACTTTCAGATTATGATTTGCACAGTACTATATAATATAAATGCATCTGAAATTTATAGCACCCCACGAACTGTTTAATAATCAGCACTTAAACTGCTGTGTTTCCACAGCAAGCTGTAATAACTGAAGATTTAATACAGAATCTGATATCTGGACAGTTACTAACATTGTTTTCTTAGTATTTTACTGCCTGCTTGTAAAAATCAGTTTATTGAAATGCCATAGTATGTGCATAGTCATATAAACTGTGAAAAAGAACAGGTTGGGGTTTTTTTGCCAGAGGTACTGCAAATGTAAATGAAAGAGTCTAGGTCTTGACCTTAAACATCCAACAGCAAAGGTAAATCCTTTCCTACCATACTATTTTGACCTTGTGTAGCTGTTCAGGCTTTTTAACAAAGAACCAGAGGAAGTTGCTGCTCTGGAGATCTGGTTTGTTTGGGTTTGTTCTTTAAACTCTGCTGTTCCCTTCAAAGAGGCAGGGTTCTGTCCCTTCCCCCTCTATAATCTGTAAAAAGGAGGAAGGACACTTCAATGTATAGTGTTATTTTTACCACCATATCTTGTGCCAACAGAAATGTAGGGTTTAATTCTATTACATTGCAGAGATAAAAATACACAAAGAATCTCAGTTAATGGTTATGACTTGACATAGTCATGTTCCAAAGTAAGTATCTTCTCTGATCTTCTATAAGTATATTTTAAGATTTCTCCTTTCATTCTGTCACCTTTGATAATTATTTTAAGGCATGACTTTAACATCTGCACAAAACAAAACCAACCAAACAAAAAAGGAACCTTCATGTATAGGTGCGAAAACTTGCCCAGGTGTGGAAGCCAGTGAAATGTAATTTTAATTGACATGAGAAACTACAGGTTGTTGAATGGACTTAAAAATTAGGCTAGGATGTTAAAGGCTGATCTTTATTCACCTAGCTGATAAAATTGTAGTTGAACTGTCAGAGATAATCTGTATCAGTCTCCATAATGATTTTTGTGAAAGAAATCTATCATGTTCATCAGAAAGAGGAAGAGAAAAGAAAATTAGTAGCTTTTTGGGAAGGACGCTTTGGGTCATACCTTAAGCTCACATTGCAGGAGAATGAAATCCAGAATCTGTACAAACAAAACTAGCTTTCATATTCTTTTGTCTAGACCTCCACTTTCTAAAGGTGATTCTATATTTTGAGCATTAAAGTTTTCACATGCTTCATCTGTAACCTGTGACATGTGAATTCCTGGTCCCTAGCTACTGTTCTTTGACTAGATCCTATGTTATAGAGCCCCTTTATGGATGTTTTTCTTCATTTGCCCACAAAGATAAGTAGCTGAGAAATGAAGCTATACTCTAATTTAATGAAGGATCCTTCCCAGATATTTAGTTTGTATCAATGTTGCTCTAAAGAGATAAATTTATAATTAAATTTGGTCAACAGCTAACTTCAAACATTGCTCATCTGCTTTATATATACAGTTATGTTAGAATTTTAGACACCTGACTGTTACAATTTATTTGATGGAGCTTAAGATATAGACATTAGCATATTAAAGATATGTCTGAGAAGACATCTCGTATCTCTGACACCTGAAAAGTTTAGACACACAGAGGTGCTACCAATATTTGGATGTATTGACCCTTGGAGAAAAAAAAATAAAACAACACAGAAAAAAAATAAAGGAGTAAAAAGTAGAACATTACCTTCATAAGAGAGAAAGTGAGAAGATTAGGCTTGTCACTATATTCATGGAATTCCTAGGCCAAAAGTGAAATGTTTTGTGTGTGTGTGTTAATGTCTTTTAGATGTAAAAGAAATTCCAAAGAATTCTTACTGGTCCTATTTACAAAAAACATTAGTCTAAAGAAGTAAAAATACACAGTCCAGTATTTGAAAAGAGGTCTAAAAAAGAACAAACAGAATTTCCTGTGGAAGAACGGTGCTTTAATTTAGCATTATGGAATTTATTCTTTAAGATGGTAACTGATTGTTTGTTGGTTCTTTTTTTCTAGTGTGAGCAAGTATTTTCTGCATTTACTGGTAGAATAGATGAACAACTGCTACCAGTCTATTGTATTACTAGCTTTAGATTCATTCACTTGTACACAAAAAGAGAAAGCAGAATGATTTTCTGATTCAGACTGTAGCTATTTTTAGCTAAAGTAAGTATATCTATCACATACTATGAATTTATACTGAATGCAAATACCAGAGGAACTGTAACTAGAAGACTACAGATTATGCAACAAAGACACAGAGCACTATTCAACAGCATTGCTAGCCTTTAACCATTTGGAACAACATTTTTAAAATACTAAAAAAAAAATAAAAGGGCTTTAGTAATTATGTTTCTTTTGTTCCAGTAGAGAATAGAAGTGTCAGATAACAAAGTTTAAAACAGATATGATATGGCAGACTGTGATTTTTTTTTTTTTAAATGAAGTTTTCTCCTTCAAATTTCCTCTTCTTGGCTAACTAAATCAGCTGATGGATATTCTATTAATGCAGTGGGAGATGTTTCATAAACAGAGGTTTATTCACTATATTTTAGCATGACATCGGGTCTCCTATGTGCATATGGTGTAAAGAATATAGAAGGACTTCGAGCAGAATCCAAACATTTTAATACTCCTCGGTTGCCCTCCATCACTACAACTCATTTTCCTTTCAGTCTCAGATTTCCAACCTGTGAATATACAGCAGATATCATGTTGTTTTTCACAAAGACCGCTTTTGCTCCAACAGAATTGCAAGACTCATGGCCAAAAGTCTGATAGCTCCAGCAAATCTTTTGTCACAGGGGTGAATTTTACAAACCTTGGTTTTGAGAGCCTAAGGCATTAGGAAATCCTAATCCTGACCATTCCATTTTCAAATGACTGAATTAGGACTTTAAGGAATATACCCTAAAGTCTGGGATATGTTTTCTCTTGCTTTTAGTAGACTGGATTGATGTCAACATCCATCATATATGAGCTTAATCTGTATCACAAAATTAAAATTACAGATATGTTGGTGGTTTCTTCTGGATGTAGATATTTATGGCAAAAAAAGTGCAGCAAGCAATTTCATTAGCACAATTGACAACAGCATGTGAAAAATTAGGGGCTGCTGTCTAGGTACAGACAATAATGCAGAGAAAAATCTTTAAAAAATCTCTCTGTATAGGATTAAAGTTTAAAAATGTCTTATGATTACCTTTAATGTGAACTTGGTTTTGATATCAGCGTCTTATTTTAAAATATACAGGCATGCATAATAAATAAATAGAAATCAAGTATGCAAGATATGTATTATTATGGCTCATTAGTGCTCGATGTGCATTCCAAGTACAGAGGATGCCATCATCTGCCCCGCTGCTGAACAACTAGGAGAGTTTGGGCAGGAATAAGAAAGAGATGCAATGTACAGACAGGGTAGTCTGTGAAAGAGTCATCATCTCCTAGACCACTGCCATGTACTTCGAACACTTTAAACCTGAAATCCTAAAGCCTTATCAAGCAAGAAAAGCTGTGTTTCATGCTGCTTTACCACAGGTACAAAATTTGCACAAACCAGGAGGGATCAGCTCGCACCACCTGTTCCTGAGAAGTCTATATGAAACATTTAAATCCTGTTATGGAAATGGTATATACCTGCTCTGTGCAGTATAGATGATGACTCAGGCTGACAAGCAATGGTAAACTAGCCACAGAATCTTTCCCTTTGTTCAAAGACCAGCCCTTGCATCACTTCCCATTGCTAATTCTCAGCTTCAGCCTTAAGCCTTGTCATGAAGCACATAAGCAACTAGTATATTTATTGTCTGACAAAATAATTTGTATCTGTTTGAGAATAAAATGATAGTAACCAGTAAAAGATGAGATTTAACACTACAGTAGCATGTATGCTTATATTAAAAAGTTACTTGCTTTAAAAGTTTGTTTTCCTTTTCTAGCTTTGTTTTGAAAACTTGTAATTATTAAAAAGGGTATTATTGCACTAACAGAATGCTGGTTTATGCTTTAAGGTCAGGATTTCTCTTGACTTTGCTATGATGTCTGAGAAGAAGTTGGAGCTTTTTAGCTGATGATTGCTCCAATGTCATGAAAGTCTAAGGTGGAAGTGGTTAAACTTAGGTTAAACCTAGGCCAGGTGTATATAAGAAGGTTGGTTGAGGAAATATAAATCTTGAATGGAATACTCCTCAGTCCACTAGGAAAAAATGCTGTGTGCAAACAGGTCCCAAAAAATCATAAAGTCCTTATTCACTTGTGCTAGCAGGGATTACTGAGTCATCCTGAAAGGATAAAACAGAATAATGGTCTTAAATTCCAATTATATTTACATTGAACATCACCACATGAATCAATATAATAAAGTACAAAATATAAATAAGTCAGGCTCAATAAAACTGCAAAAGTAGACCTGAGTTTTATCTGTTTGTGCTTCTTACTTATCTTTCAGGTTGCTATTTTTAAGATGGAACAAAGTGGACAATATACAAATAATTATCCGACTTTTACTTCTATCTGATTAGAAAAAATTGACCTAGGCATCACCATTTGTTCTAACTACTTATCTATCTGAAAATCATTCAGTAATTCAGTAACATAAAATATTTGAATATGTCTAATTTACTTATGTTACTGAATTTTTTTCAGACTGTTGCTGTCTTACAATCTAATATTTTCATGAAGGTTGAAAGGACAAGAGAAAACATACTATAAATCTGTTGGCTCTTACTTGATAGAGTATAAAAAACTTTTGATCTTTTGAATTTGAAACAATATAACCTAAAAGCTTTTTCTTTTTGGCTAGAATCCCAGACTCAAAATGTCGTTCAAAGGATAAATTTTCATAATATACTGTTTGGTTCTTTACATCTTTGTACAAATGTGGGGTTTTTTTGGTATTTTATTATACATTGGTGCTTCCCATGAGCTTTCTCATATTCATCTCCAACCATCTCATTGGGGAGATAAAGGTTTGGACATTTAAAAAAGCATTTAAGAGAAATCTTTCAGCACAGAAATATCAGAACTTCCAGAAGCAGAAATTTAAAGTGTAGCAAAAGTAAACTTGCTCCATTACTAGATGAAACCAAAGGATCTTACACAAAAGAAAGTGGTACCATATTGCAATCAAGAAAAGAGATGGATGTTTGAGACAGACAAGAACAGTTAGAAATCAGCATTAGAAAAAATATCTTGCTCAAGTTTACTCGGGCACAACTGTCTAGCCAACACATGGATTTTGATTTTTTTTTCTCTTTCTGGCTTATTATCAGCATCTGATTGTCTGTTTTTTAAAACATGGCTTATGACTGAAGGTAAATTCCTTTGGCAATAGTGAAACACATACTGTGGATAAATAGTGAATATTCACGGTGGTATATATATAAAAAAATATATAAAGTCCTTGCGATACAGTATTTCGGTAAGTGCAAGTCAAGAAAATATTTGGCTTCAAACAACTTTAGTTTAATGGGAAAAATAATAAATTGATTTGCTGCAAATTAATTTAATATTACTACATAACACAGCCTTGCAAAATTGTCATGAAAATTTACCGTCACAAATGCAAATGTCTATTTATCTGCCTCTTTTCATGGTAATCAATCATCATGATGAATTAATATTTTTTATCCATTGAATTGCAAAATATTATTCATTTCAGCAACTTGAATACTATAATATATATTTCTGTATACTTGTCTTTTGTAAATAAATTATATGTTGTAGCTCTGTAATTTGCTCATATGGTGGGGATATAACCAGTGTTGAAATGGAAATAGAGTGCATGAGGATTACACAAAAACAACTGTATGTGACACAAATCTGTTTGTTTTGGTTTTTTTTATTATTTTAGGAAGGTTACAGGCATGACTAATAGTAACATTAGCTACATGATAGACCTAATTTGTAGGTTTTAGATCATAGAGAAATATCTCTGAAGCTTTAATAACAGATCTGTAGTATTCCTCTCATAAATAAAAATTATCGTATTTAAGCTCCAGGTTATGTCATATCAGTGGTGCAGTGCTAATGATTCACTACATCTCTCTGTATGTATGTTTGCATACAAGGTGTGGGACTAATAGATACGTCTGGATGGATTTCATAGAGGAGAGGACTGATGATAATTTCAGTGGTCTAGCAATCTACCTGGAGTGCACAGCATAGAGCAATACAATAAATATATCATATTGCAACAGACAGAGTGAGTTGGGCCTGAGAAGGCTGAAACACTTCCATAGCTCAGCATATTACTTTGGGTCCCTGGAACAGACTGAATAACTTGATAAATCTAACCCATCTCTGGGATTCTTATATTTCTGTTAAAGACTTGCATCATAATACCCATATATCTACATCCATACAATCTAAATTTGTAGATATTTGAAGGAGAGAACCCAAAAATCTTGCTGGAATTTTTGGAAGGAGACTATAGCTAGAGATTTCTTAGGATACTGAAAAACCCTAAAATCAATTTGAACTGAGAATGAGCCTGTTTTTTTTATTTATTTGTGTATTGGTCAAATGATTCAAGCTGGATGTAGAAGCAGTGGTGTTTTGTGGAAGATTTTGGTTTCAGTCCCAGGTTTCACACAATTTGTAAAGGAACAAGTTTCTGCTTACAAAGCCCAGTCCTCCATCATGCACTTCTGTGCACTTTGATGTTTCAGATCTGTGATGTTCTGTACCTGGGTTGGCATGTGGCAGGTACAACTGAGAAATGACAAATGGTCCTAAAATGTCAAGATTCTTTTTTACACTGTAAACACTCAGAAGACTGGAAAATTAGTTCTCCATTTATATCCCTTTTGTCTTTATTCTGTAATGATATTAGCTTTGGCAAAACAAAACAGGTTTCAGCATGAGCCAATGTTCCACTTGAACTTTCCTTACATCTGGAATAACTTTTTCAAAGTTAAACTAGCTCATTCAGGACTGTAAAAAAAAAAGACAATCTGAAAATGAACCAACCAACCAACCAAAACTCCACAAAAAAACAAACATGTTTTTCAGCTCCATGTAATAGCTGCCCATATGCTGATAAGAAGCTACTTTGGCGTTGGTTGAATGAAGATAATCACTTTCAACCATCTTATTGAAAGTGTTCTGTATATCACTGAAATGAAAAAATATGAAAAAATTGTTTTGATGCCAGATAAAAAGTTTGTATGAGTTTGTCATTTGATAGTGTAGAGCTAGTTGAGATGCTGCAGAGGGATTCCGTTTCATGAAGATATCTGTCAATGATTGGGCATTAAAGTGGGTGAGAAACTTCAGTTTTTAAAAGAGAGAGAAGAATAAGGGTAAGAAAACTGAGATGGAAGTGACAGAGGGGCAAGGTTCAGCAAATACCTAGTGCTCCCAAAGTTCATAAGAAGGGTCGGAGTTGTTTGAATTACTAAAGAAAATCCAATTAGTGTAAGTAATATAGTACGTAAGGCAACAATCTAGATTTACCAAAATAAAAGGAGGGGAAAGAAAAGCAACAAAACCAAACATTTATTTTCACAGAGACTTTTTTTGTTGCAGAGTGAAAGTCAATGACAGAGGAGCTAACAAAGGCATTTATATGAGTGTTTAGGACAGTAATTGCATTTGACAAAGGGTGGAATATTTTTCCACGTTCAGGTGGATGATGCCAGAACTGAAGGTTAGCTTTAGATCTGGGATATATGTTATAATTTTCTTCTTGGCATCACCAATTTAAATATAGGGATTGAGCTATGCAAGAGTGGGAAGCAGATAAACTATCATTAGCATCATTCTAGTAACACCACTGCAATGAATACCAAACATATTTATACTTAGCAGGGGAAAGTAAATGTAGCTGTACTGAGATTTGAATTTCTATTAACAGCTTGTCCAATGGCTGAGATTAGACTAGTCTTATGTGAGTTGGTATGCTTCACTTACAAAGTGTTCTGCTTAGCATTATGCTAATCACTGTTTATGAAAAAAAGAAAATCATAAATATCTACAATAAATCAGACTGACCTATAGTTTATTAGGTCCATGCCTGATCTTAGATAGAATTTATTATTTCCTTCCTCTAATATCAACACACAAGATGGACTTTCAACAGTTCTGGCATTTAAACCTAAAATTTAGAAGGTGATTTTGTTCTTGGCTTCTCAATGTGGTCTTTTTTAATATAAACCTGTAATTTGTCTGCTTTTTTTTTTTTTTGTAGGAAAACAGCTGCCAAACAGTCTTTTGCTGCTGTAGAAAGCATTTCAGTCCATATTATAAAAGATTTAACCTCTTCTGAATTTCCCACAAAATGGTATGTTTTTCAGATTTTTTAACCAAAGTAGATCACTCATGTATTTTTTAGTACAAATCAATGTACAGTAACACAGGAGCTACTAAGGTAATTTCAGTCACACTAGTTGTGTTGCATTGCGAAGATATTTGGCTTAGTTTATTTTAAACTTTAGTGAATAACTATGACATTACTTTTTAAAATCAATGTTAAAAAATCTCATTTTTTTTCAGAGTGCACCAGGAAGGCTGTTTTGGGCTTCAGTGGTTAGGATTCAGGATAGCATCTCTGTTTTACTGCTACCACCTAATATATGGCTGCAGGACAGTGTCTCTGTCCATCCAGTTATGATCAGCTATGTTAACTCTGAGTGGACAATAGCCTGTTTTTTATCCCAGTTTTGTGACTGTGAGTCACTTTAGACTAGTATATAGGTGAGTGACACTGATTAGAAGCCATGTTGGGTAGTGTTTAACTGTCTATGAAATTCTTGATGGTCCTAACCCAGCTAAATTCTAAGACCAAGACATGCAGAAATCAAGTCTTCAGAAAAACCTTGAAAGACTGTGGTTAAGTGCAACATATTTCTTTATGACTTAAGTTAAATGCATGGTTAATTTGCTTCTCTTGATGTTGACTTTGAGTTGCACTGAAATAGAAAGGAGTTGAGAGTGTTAATTTTCTTACATGATTTTGCCAGTGGTTTAGTAATTATAGCACTGGAGAATTTATGGATGTTTTCTCATGGGAAAGAAAAAAAATCCTTCCTGGTTGTTTATTCAGCTGCAATAGTAATAGACTCAACTTGAGCATTTCAGGGGCACTGGTAAAATTGCTGTTGACTTCTCTGATTCAGAGACTGGTATTTATATATCTGATGAAAAAAGACAGTTACAGTTTGGACTGGATGAGTAGTGGAAACAGAGATCACAGTGATAAAGAAATGCAAGTAACTCTCAAAGTTTGTTCAGGTATCAGTCAATGCATGGTAATTCATTAGAAATCTGCTGTAAGAAATGTGCCCTAAACACTTATTCAGATGGATCAGATGCAGTGGTGTTGCTGAATGCTGTGTGAACAATGTCAGTTTTAAGAATTCTAATCAAGTTAAATACATTTTAAGCACATAACAGAGATTGACTTAAAGCAAATGTTAATTTCAGATACTTTATCAAACTAGGATAATACATAGAGATTTTAGACATATTTATTTCCATAAAGAAAACAATTGGATGCTTCTGTCACCACGGGCTTAGTAACTCTCTAGACCACTGTCCTTTTCTTACTTGACTGACTTCTATTATTAGAACACCGTGCTAAATACACCATGTAGTATTTTTCTGTTTTGATTTTCAAGAGGGTTACAGACACTAAAACTTCAAAATTATCTAGCACAAAAATGCTATTAGTTTTGAAATGAACAAATAATAATGTATTTAAAAGTGATTCTTCTCTTTACATGTGTTTTGGATATATCCTGGGGAAATGTTGTGTAGTATGAGGAGGAAGGTGGGCAAGCTATAAATTGAGAAGGAAATATAATTCAGACTAAACTGATTTAGCTTCCTATGTGCTTCATATAGATGAAATGGGAAAAGAGAAAGCTTTACTCAATTCCTTTTGCTGTTTTAGGACATAAGTAAAATTGCTTGTCCCCTGGCTTTTCTGAATCTAAGGCTTTGTAGGCTCCAACCTTCATTCTTAAGCATTATGGAAACTCTGTCAGATGTTCCATCTGATATACATCATCAGACACACATCTCGGCTGACAGGGTATTTTTGAGAAGACTTTATGCTTAATTGGAGATGTTATGTTTCTCTTGAAAGCCAAAAAAATCGCCTTCATGAAACTTCACAATCTTAACTAATAAAAGTAGTAGTAAACGAAAATATTTATAATAATATATAAATTCAGTATTTCATGACGGATTATACATTTCTCACCCTTCCTGGAAAGCCTGGTACAGAGGAATAACAGGAGATAAAAAATGTAAGCACCATATTCAATCTCTGATGGAGGTAAGAACATGAAAATCTTCTCTTATCTTTATAAAAATAAGTAGAGGTACTTGTTCTCCAGTCTTAAATTTAACATTGAAAACATTGCTAAAACTAGTGCATAGTGCCTTGAAGAATGACTCAATCTTACCTTGTTTCAAGTAATTTTCCATCTATTTCAGTTCACTTGTGTTTGGACGTAAGATTAAGGCAGGAATATAAAAGTAAAATTGTTGCTCTGGTCATTCTTCAGTTGTTTTTTGCTCATTATGTCTCATTTTGGGCACAATGATTTGACACTGCCTAGCAGTAGGTCAAAAATAACACTGAGAATTGTCACCCATGCATAAACAGCAGAGGCTGGAGAAGTCAGGTGACAAACCAGAATTTTGTGATTTCCCTTGTGCAGGGTGTTACCAGTAGCTGAGTCCTGATTGATGCAAAGCTGTCACAGCTCCCTGTCCCCATCTGCAGCCAGTGGCGAGGCTCAGCATGTATTGCTTATGTACTTGTTTAGTATAAAATTCATCTGACATGCTGGATTGGAGGAATTGTACCACAATAGTGAGTACCCACATAATTAAAAAAACCCACCCCATTTACTCATGCTTTGCAAAGTTAGTTTTGGGAAAATTAACGTGGGCCCTAGTTAATAGTACACAGACTATTTGAACCATGACTACAGGACACAATACTCTTCTGTTGTGCCGCTGAATTTGAAGGACAGCAAGCAAAAGTCAGTGGGAGGACATGCTCCAGAACCAACCTTTATCATGCCACTAAGTTACAGACTCCACTCCCATCAGAGCTCAGAGTTGTCCCTTCTCATCATGATCATACATATAGATGGGTAGACATTTACAATCAGGAAGATAAATGCAGTGAGATTGACTTTAATGGGATGGTTGCCTGTATTGTTAATTTCTTTTTGTCTCAGCAAGAGGACTGTCTGGGTTGTATGTTATACATACATATGGCTGTACGAACTTATGCTATAGAAACAGAAAGGACAAAGGCTCTATTAAGATTGTCAGTTGTAAAATAAAATTCCTCTAAAAATCTTATTGAGAAATAACTAAGCTATGTGATATAAAATCTAAACTATTTCTCCCTTAGAAAAGGATAAACAATTGCCTAAAAAGGTCTAACAGGCGAGGTGAGAGCATAGCAATGTAGGCTTGTACATTAAAATAAAACAATAGCAACAGAAAACCGCAAAATAAAACACTTAGCATAAATTATTTCCAGAATCTATTTTCTCTGCTGGCAGATGACAGTGATTATACTAATTATAGTTATATTTTCTGCAGAAGTTTATGGATAATGTATGAAATTAAAATATTATTTCAGATTTTGTTTGTCAGATGTTAAAATTACAGAGAGAAAAACTTTATGTGAACTTTTTGAAAGCAGTAATCTCAGGAAATGGGCAATCCAAGTTTAGCATTGTTTTGGCATTACATTCTCTTTGCAGTAAAATGCTGAACAGATGTATCTGATAGCAGTTGTAACCTATTCAGAAGGAAAACTGCCAGTGCTAACCTACCACTGGTAGAAAGCAATAAAGTGTCTCTGGAACTTGTTCACTACATATGGTTTGCCTGAGGTTACTGTCTTGCCTTTCTTATAATGTTACCTAATAAATCACAGAAAATATGGACTCATTTTGAACTTAAATGAAATAAGACAAAAATAAAAAAAAATAAAGAGCAGATTGTAAGGACTGTTGAGTATTTTCGTTTCAGACATGAAATAAACCATTTATAAGACTAAACTATTTTAAAAATACCCTAAAATAATGCCACTAAATTGTCTTTGCTTAATATATTTTCTCTTCAGAAAGAAAAGCTATTGCAGCCAAGACTTATACAACATCTGCTCTGTTAATTATCAATATATTGCTAAGCTCTCAATTTCCTTACTCAAACATAATTCTTTAAAATGTTATGAGAAACAATGGATTTAGGAGTATATCACTTGGGGATTTGATGTACTGTTCGACTTAGATTCTTTCATTCTGGCCAGATGGAGTTCATAAGAATCTGTAGGGGAGGAAGCCTCTAAACTATTGCCAAAAAATCTTTACTGCACATGCAAGATTTGCAAAAATGTTGAAAGAACAGGTTATCCAACAGTGGTCTACAGGGAGAAAAATAATAGATTTTACAGATAAATTAGTTATGTCCTTAATGTAAATTCAAAGGTAGCTCTGCTGCAGAGTGGAGTAAGTATGTCTCACATATACTGCAGTTTCTATTTGAAATGAACCATTTGCTTAATTAATTCCTGCATCAGTTTCTACAGGGGTAATACTTAAAAAGTAGTGAAGCAAGAGATAAGGAGTTGGAGTCTTCCATGGTATGTATCAAAGACTAGGACTGGAGAAGATAAAATAAAAGAAAGAGATAATTGTTTAAAAGCATCTGTATATTGAATTTTAAATTAGGTACATTTGAAAAAAAAATAAATTCAAAGTGACACTTCAGTTAGCTAAGGTGAGATTTGTGTCATCTGCATCTGAGCTTGGCACCTTGACTTGCCTCTAAGTCAAGAGAGATGAGCTGCCACTTTTAGTAAGCTAGCTAACTTGTTTTTGACAATTACTGTGCATGAGAACTGCTAATGTTTCTATTTTTCCACTGATGCTACAGGCAGCCTAGAAACGTAAGCTCAGATTTTGGTGTTTACATTGACCAGGTGAATACTTCCACCATGGCCACTGTATGTATGTCATGCTACAGAGTTTATGCTGTGAACACAAATGAGCTGACAGACAGTGCCGCTTAACTGTTTTCTTAATTTATTTCTTCATCTACTGTACACGTGATCCTCTTCAGAGAGTGTAAATTGTCTGGAATTAGCCCAGGCCAAATGGCATGTATGTTCATTTGGGTAATGGGAAGAGATACAGAGATACTCTTCGTTGGGTCTAGGTGAACCTTGGACTATCTTGTTACATTTACCTGCTTATTAGACATGCCTTATGTGAATGAATCCTTTAGAATATTCAGAGATTTGATGTGAAAGAATTTGTTTTAAGGTCAAAGAGACTTTTTCCTCGGGAAATGTATTCGTTTATTACTCTATAATATGTCTGGTAGGCTGTATTTTAAGCTGTGTATAACAATCTTTAGGTCTTCAGAAAATGCTGATTAAAAATATTAACTACATAAATAAATGTAGAGAAACTATGTATTTAGTGAGTGGTACAATTAAGATGCTTTTACGTTTCATCTTGGCTGCTCCTCTTGAAGGGACAAAAATTTTACTCTTTAAGAACAGTGGGCCTCATTTCTAGCAGTTTTAAGTCAAAGTAGCCTGGGGAATTTATATCAGAGAAGGATCTGCACCACCAGGTAAAATTATTCCCAAAAGAAGATTCTTGGTGTAAATCCAATGAATGCACTAAATAAATGTGTCTCTTTAATCACATATGAAATAATCTAGCTTCCTCATATGCAATGCTACTGGCTTGCAGAGATTTTTTAATATACTTTTTCCTATCTACTCACTGGCTGTATTAGAACTAATGAGAAACAGAATTAATAGGAGTTTTCTTCTCTTATGCAGCCAATATTATTATTTTATTACTTTACTTTTAAAACAGTGAAATATTTTTTTCTGGTAAATAAGGATTAGGTTGTCTCAGTAGACTTAAAACCTTTATGAGTTTTTATTGTGAAATATGTATAGCTGTACCAAGCTATTTTAAATGCAGTCTGTAGTGTCGCTCAACAAAGCTATATTCTTTATCTTTTAAATTATCATCTCTGTGTGTTAGCCTAATATCTATGAAGAGATTGGAAAAACGTAGGCATTTGGAATAACATAGTAAGTTATGAGAAGCAAGATATATGTTACGAATTAATTTGGTATTGTTTTTTCTGTTGTCTGAACATAATAGAATATATTATAAATATCCTTGAGGTTTTGTAGCACTTTGAAACTGCTGTTGCTGTTTAGAAGCACATTTCCTCTATTTTTACAACTTTGAAATTATGCAACATTAACAATTTTTGTTTGAAAATTAGTATCCTATTTATGCAAGAAATCTGAAGCCCATGCAAGCATTTACAGTGATAGAATGGTTTTGGTTGGAAGGGACCTTAATGATCATCTCGTTCCAAATGCTCTGCCATGGGCAGGGTCACCCCCCACTGAATCAGGCTGCTCAAAATCCCATTCAACACTTCCAGGGATGGGCCATCCACAGCCTCTCTGGGAAAACTGTTCCAGTGTTTCACCAGCCTCACAATAAAGAAATAATAATGATTTGTGTACACCTTATAAATTTAGTCTTCAGTAAAAATTCTTAAAAAGTTACTAGGTGGTATATAGGCTGACAAAAATTCTGTTAGACGTATAGAGGAATAACAATATTATTGTTGAACTTCATAGAAACAGCTATAATCTTTTTGACATACCCCAGAAAATAAACTTCTTAATAACAGATGGATCTTCGGATGCAATAGATAACAATTCTGATAACGATTCTGATAAAGAAAAATTAGGTCTCCACGGAAAATAGATTTTGCTTTTTTTATCCTAAGGATTTATATTTGATCAGATGTAGTTTAAAAATGAAATAGCTATGTTTAACAACATACAATGTTTGCTTGCAAAATTTAGTGGAAAATTAAGATTTTCTGCTAGCTTTTATCTGAAGAAATTATGCAGTGAAGGTCAAATGCAAGATTCAGACAACTTCAAACTCATATAGGATTTTTTCAAAGTTATTTTTAAAAGCTTCTGATTTATTGAAATGTGAATCAGCAGTAAAAAGGGTAATATACAATTAAATGCATAAAACTTATATTCAAATAACATGAAGGCTGTGACACAAACTGACAAAAGCCAGGAAATTTAAAGTTAAGGCTCTAAGTCTGGCTTTAAGTCATGTCATGGAAAATCAGAGCATTACAGATAGAGTGTCAGCCTTAGCTTTCAATTTCCTGGCTTTTGTCAGTTTATGTCACAACATTAATTATGGTTAACATAGCTTTTAGATTTAATTTCCTTGCCTATTTTTCTGAAACTTCCTGTTGTTGTTGCTGTTGTTTTTACAAAGGAAAATAAATTTCATTACAGTTAAGAAGGTCCATGTTATTTAGTAGAACTTTTTTTTTTTTTTTTAATAATTTTTAAGTTGTAATGGTTTTGGCTGTGATAGAGTTAAATTTCTTCATAGTAGCTGGTATGGGGCTGTGTCTGGATTTGTGTTGAAAACACTGTTGATAGCACATGGATGTTTCAGTTACTGTTGAGTAGCACTTACACAGCACCAAGGCCTTTTCTGCTTCTCTCACTGCTCTGCCAGGGAGTGGGCTGGGGTTCCAGAAGAAGTTGGGAGCAGACACAGCTGGGACAGCTGACCCCAAATGACAAAAGCAATGTCCCAGACCATATGATGTCATGCTCAGCAATAAAAGCTGGGAGAGAAGGAAGAAGGGGGGACATGGAGTGATGACATTATTCCCAGACACTGTTACATGTGATGGAGCCCTGCTCTCCTTGGAGATTTTTTTTTGTAGCTTAGAATTCCTGAAACAGGCAAAAAAACCCTTCAACTGTGGAAATGGGTTTCATAGCAAATCAGGAACAAATATGCAAAACCAGTAAAAGTAGATGACTTAAATGACTATACCTGGTCTAAGTTGGAATTTTTTCTTTCTTTCACTACTGGCAAAAATTCATGGAATAGACTGCTTGCAGATCTTGGGAACAATCTATTTTCTATAAGAGGTCAGGCACCTTAATTGGTCCCTTTACTATTAAGTAGCTTTCAGTATATATCTTTTAACGGCTAAAGTAGATGTGAGTTTAAGAAAAGTTTTGTCTTAAATACAATAGAATTTTCTTTTGAATACTAACTTGTGATTTTTGCTCAATTTCAGTTTAGTGAAAAAGTTTTGAATGAAGTATCTGGAGTAAGATTCACATTACTTTTACTATCATGTATGTAAGTAAATGACCACTGAAGTCAAAGGAATTTTTTCTATAGACTGCAGTGTGCATTATCCTGGGTCCCAAATTATTTTATTTTTTTTGTCTGTTCTTTGTTTCTCTGCTTTTTGCACACAATAATGCAAGTTGATGTCATAGTTTTGGGTTGCGATTTTTTTTGTGGTGCGGTTTTCTTGGCTTTTTTTTTTTTTTGTACATTGACACAGAGATTAATTTCCTTGCATCTCTAGCATTTCTATTTCTGATTGCTCTCTATATATAGAGGTTTAACAAGGCCAGGAGCCGGGTCATGCGCTTTGGTCACAACAACCCCAGGCAACGCTACAGGCCGGAGTACAGGAGGAGTGGCTGGAAAGCTGCCTGGAAGAAAGGGACCTGGGGGTGCTGGTGGGTAGCCAGCTGAACAGTGCTGAGCCAGCAGTGTGCCCAGGAGGCCAAGAAGGCCAAGAACATCCTGGCCTGGATCAGAAATGGTGTCACCAGCAGGAGTAGGGAGGTGATTGTGCCCCTGTACTCGGCACTCGTGAGAACACACCTCGAGTACTGTGTCCAGTTTTGGGCACCACAGTCCAAGAAGGACATTGAAGTTCTGGAGTGGGTGCAGAGAAGGGCAACAAAGCTGGTGAGGGGTCTGGAAAACATGCCTTATGAGGAGAATCTGAAGGAACTGGGGTTGTTCAGTCTAGATAAGAGAAGACTAAAAGGAGACCTTATTGCTCTCTACAGCTACCTAAAAGGAGGTTGTAGCGAGGCTGGGGTTGGTCTCTTCTCCCAAATTACTAATGAGAGGAAATGTCCTCAAGAAGTGTCAGGGGAGGTTTAATTTGGATATTAGGAAGTAATTCTTCACTGAGAGAGTGGTTAGGCACTGGAATGGGCTGCCCAGGGAGGTAGTGGCATCATCATCCCTGGAGGCGTTTAAAAAAATGAGTGGATGTAGCACTTGAGGCTATGGTCTATTGGATAGAGAGATGTACAGATGAAGGTTAGACTTGATGATCCTAGAGGTCCTATGGTATATTGGTCTAAATATATATTTCTAAGTGGTCTCAGGCACCTAAGATATTCATAAGAAATGGCATTAGTTTTATAGGGAATAAAAATTTGACTGACAAGTTTATGTGAATGTATCACGCTACTATATATATATATAACTGATAATAAAAAAGCTCTCTGATGAGCTGTAAAGTACTGGTGTGAAAAACCACTTAGTCACCATTATATACCATTTTCTAGAGACCTGTTCACTGAAACAGTCATTTTTATACCTTATCTGCTAATTTTGTATGTTGCCATATTTTTTCAGTAACCTAAGACCTATATGTTTAAAAAAGAAACATTTCCCTATAAATGTTTTAAAATGTGATCTCACATGTCCTAGACTATAATTCTTAACTTATTTTAGAGTTTCTTATTGTCAAGATAGAGACATGACTCTAAAGAGGAAGCTATACCAATAAACTGTTCTTTTTTTCTGTCACTAGGCTTTCTTTTAAAATTCCTTATTTACCACATTCAGCAGGACTCTGAAATGCTGCAATAAAGCTACATCTGTTTCTTCTTTTTTTTTTTTTTTTTTGTCATTTTGCCTTCTTCTAAATATACCCTAAATGTGGTCAACAACGATCTGTCTACCTCAGAAACAAGCATCAAAAGTCTCTTTTGTTTTGTTGAATTCTTCCTTTGCTACCTGGAGAGGAGCAGGTTTTATAGCACCTACGGCACAGCAGCAGCAGCAGTGGCCATGAGGAAGACTGGACCATAATCTCCCATTGACACTTCTAACCAGAAACTCTCTGGGGTGGCTCCAGACTCCTGTGACAGCAGCACCAGATGGCTCAGCATCCACGTGGGCTGGTGTTTGCCCCTTTTCCACTTTTATTAGGGAGTGTCTGTTGGGCTAAGGTTTCCTGAGATGCCCACAAGATGTCCTGGTACAGTACTTCCAGAATGAGAAAGGGTAATGGCTCTTGCTGGGCATGTGATGTTGCAGACCCTACCAGCAGTTCGTGGCTGTGGGTGAGACCTCCAACCTGTAACTTGAGACTGGGAACACTCAAGCTACTTAGGTCTGTTTGGAAATGTGCTGTTGTTCATTGGTTCTGTCTTGGTGGACTCGAGGCAAGTTTCTGGTATAAACAAGAGAAAGTCCTGGGTTTGATACTCAGAAGAGCCCACAAAATGGTTACTGTTTGTCCTTTGTAATGTTAACTGTTTTATACTGACAACCATGCAGGAAAAGGAGATTTCAAAGCATGGCTTCCCTTTGAGTGATCAAAAATGAATTATTAAAATAACATTTTGTGCACTATATATTCTGTCTCACACATAGTTGTCTCAAGATGATCAGCCTTTTTGTATTGTGACATGAGAGGAAAAAATTGCTTTGATTCTGGAGAAAATGCAAATAACACACAAAAGAAATAAATAAATAACAAGCTAGCACTCTTTGTTCTGTAGACAGGAGTTCAAAGAGACAAATGAATGTTTTTTATTCCTACAACCTTGATTTGGCTGATAGATTGTTTTGCCATCACTCCCTCTACCACAGATCATGACAGAGATCTGTTTGTTCCAACGGTGCCCAAGACTGCAATACCACTCTTACTCTTTAACAGCCAAAGTGCACGGCATAATGGCATTCTTCTGATGTTTTTCATAGATTCATAGAATGGTTTAGGTTGGAAGGGACCTTAAAGATCCTTTTGTTCTGATCCCCTGCCATGGGCAGGGAAACCTTCCACTAGAGTAAGGTTTTTTGTTTATGCATAATGAACTAGGGCAAATAACTGACATTAAAATAAAAGTAATGATAGCATTTATGAGTTAAAATGAAGAAAACTCTTTACACACCGTTCATTTGATTTCTCATTTTGGTTGTGTTAATAAAAGTATTGTTTCATTTTGGGTACTTTTCTAATTGTCCTGTTTTGAGTGAGAACAGAACTAATTCTGTTCAGTGATTTTACTTTTCAGTTCAGTTCTTCTAACTAACTGCACTGTCTGAGGTTAGCAGGCTGTTTTCACAGGCGGTGTCTGCTGCTGGCAGTGAAAACACCCCATGATTAGAGTTACAGCCAAAGATTGGTGTGCAGAAAGATGCTTGCTCCTGTGAAGACTAGGGTCACTGCTGGATTTTGTGTACCACACCGGAGTCGCAGAAAGCAAAAGGCCACACCTGCAGGGAGGAGCAGAGAGGACAGGTGATCCTAAACTGACCAACGAGGGATTCCATCTCATGTACGTCATATCTGGCATAAAGTTGAGGGATCACAAGGGTCTCACCCGTCTCTTCTCCTCTCTCTTTGCCATCTTGG
Organism: Chloroceryle amazona; assembly: GCA_027560015.1. Taxonomy (NCBI): domain Eukaryota; kingdom Metazoa; phylum Chordata; class Aves; order Coraciiformes; family Cerylidae; genus Chloroceryle; species Chloroceryle amazona. The sequence goes on from JANHFX010019566.1 coordinate 41,613, forward strand.
ACTGCTTTGCCAGGTTTGCTCAGCTTAGCTTGTGTCTTCTTTCAGTTTCTTCCTTGGAGCTTCCAAGGACTCTGTCCATTCTGTCTTCGATCCCAATCGGTGTGTTCCTGAATCCGGTACCAGAATCCAGCTCCCGAACACACTTCGCTTCTGCTGCGGGGCCCAGTCTGGGACTCCCCTGGTGCCTGCTCTACAGCATCAGTGATGATGGTGACATAATTACCACTGGGGGTGAGGGGGTGGGGGTGGTTGGGTTTGATACTGGTTTTGTATATATTTGTATATTCATTGTTATTATTATTATCCTTTTAATTTTCATTAAAGCTGTTCTAGTTTCCTTTTCTAATTGCTAAGTCTCTCTCCCTTATTCCCTTTCCCTTCCCCTTTGGGGAGGGAGGGGGATTAACAGAGAGGATCTGTTGTAGGTCTAAGGGGCCACCCTGACCCTAAACCATGACACCAATGCACAGCAATAAGCATTTACCTTAAATAAAAAGTTCTGTGTTATATTACTGGTTTTTTTCAACATAACCTTGAAATGTAGCAATGCTGATACATTTTTGTTTATTCTAGACTTCAGAATATGCCAGTAACTATGAGGCATTTGTTTTCTCACAGTAACTTATCTCTTATCTGTCTTACTGTTAATTACATCATTGGCCAGCACTATGAGCTGTATAACCTTGATTAATCTAAAACTATTGTTTGTGAAATTTTCAATATTCCTGATAGGGAGGGCTTAATGTCCTTAAAAATTGAAAAATTGTTAGGAATTGTGTTTATTATTTTGCAGTCTTTACCAAAAGATTCATACTTCCTGGAAACCGGTGTGGATCAGTGCATAAAGAAGCACCTGTAAGATTTAGGTACTATTTTCTGTTCATGGAATTCTTTATAAAAATAATAATTTCTTTACAAGTGTTCTTAGATATGTATGTATGAGGAGCACAGTGGATTAATTTAGTGTATATTAAGAAAAAGAGAATATGGGTAATATTTATAAATAAAGATATATTTTACTTTCTAAATTGCTGTTGTAATTTTATGACAGAGTAGGGAAACAAAAAGTATCTAAAATCTTTGTCATAGAGAAACAACCAATCTTTGTCTTCACCAAATGCACTACATTTCAGAGTGCTCAGACTCATTGTGGGGAAGTCTGCACTACCTGTAGGAGTAAAGCATCACAAAATCTCACACCTAGATTTGAGCTGTGATATAAAGTTATAAGTGGCTTATTATTCTGCCTGCTAACTTTTGCCACTAATCAGATGTATATAACACTATACATAGAAGCCATTAAGCAGCCAAATTCTGGTTCAGTTCTAGAACTGGGTTACTTATATTTGATTTGTGGTAAAAATAAATAATGCTATCAAAATAAAGAATATCTTCTGAAAATATTTTGAAATTTTTTTCCTGGTATTCAAGGCACCAGAAAATCCAAGGTAGTGTAATCATTTGACTACATAACTGGTGTTACCAATGTGAGAATGTGAGGCGTGATATCAATGTGAGACTGGAATTTGCTGTTGAAATATTTTGTGTCAGAAGCACATTTAGAGGAGAGACACAATGTGCAAATTACTATTTTATCCTTAATTTTTGAATCATTAATAAACTCAAGAGTTGCATGATCTCTATCACTCACAAACATTCACAGATTTTCACAATCACTGTATTCCTTTTTTGTATTTAATTTTTTTTAAGTGTGTCATCATTGATTCCTGAAATATTTAATTCAAAACAGCTCTTGAGCTGGGGTGACCAGTGTCACTTGCAGAACACTGCTCATTTCCATGTCAGTAGGAGCTGGCATACGTATGGGTGACCAAATGTCTACATCATAGCAAATTTCGGCAAGAGCAGATAATAGTCAAGGACATTCAGGAGTCACAAAGGGAAAAAATAATTACAGTAAATGAATCTTTGTAATGAATCTTTGTAATGATTCTAGTTCTGCTTTGAGCACTCTCAAAAAAAAAAAAAGGCAAAAAAAGCTAAATGGCTTTTTCAGTAACCATTTTGGCACTATTATGCCTTCTCTTCGCCCCTTAAAAGAGCTTTTACCTTTAATTTTGGTGTATCCTGCTGTGGCTGTGCTATTACTTAGCTATGACAAGAGTTTTAAAATTACAAACATGTGGGGCTAGGGTGGCTGCATTTTCCTCTAGCCTTTCAAAGTGGCTTGTTGATTTAATATACAGCATCCCTGCTGTGCTTTTTTTTTCTTATTCTGACTTTCTTTTTTGTTACATTTTGCATGTGGAGCCTGGATGATTAATATTTCATCAGTTCTTCAGTGCAGCGTGACACAAGGATGTGGTGCATTTGGCTTTTCTGCAGCTCTCCTGTGACTGAATTGTGACTAATAGCTGGAGCTAGACCTCTAATGGTTTCATGGGATCACCATCAAATATAAGCAAACAACTGTTTGCCACATCATTAATCTGTAAGAAGTGAATGAAATACTTTCCTCCATATTTTGAATATGTTACCTTCTCTACAGTGAGTACTGTTCTGATCATATATACCACTGACTTTTCTTAATTCCATGGTTAATGTAAAATTCGGTACATAATAACATAGTTTCAATAATAAAATGATTCATTGTAAAAATGGAAGTGTTACAAAATTTTATGAAAACATTGCTTTCAGCTATGTATTTTGACTAGAGATGACATAATGAAATGTCTTTTAAGACTTAAAATTTTTACAATTTTAAAACTTCTAAATGAAACGTCTACAGATGTATGTATGCACACACATAGCTACATAAATACCAGATGCCAGTAGTACAACCACTTCATCTATAATATATATTTGTTTTCATAAATTCAATGCAATTTTTCACATACAGCTTGAAATCATCTTGTATTTGTAATAAGAAGCATCAGGAAAAATATATTGTAGAAGCTTCAGCATATGACCAGAGAGATTATAGTTTATTTTTCTTCTAAAATTAATGCATGTTTTATGGGTGTATGTATTGATGTGTGTTTCTTATAATCAGTTTTTCAAATGTACATCAGACTACATGCTTGGGCTAGCCTTTCAAGCTAGTGACTGTGGTGATGGTGGGTGGCAATCCAGAGAGAGACCAGAATGCTAAGATTACATCAGAAGAAGCAGGAGTTAAAAGTGGGGAAAAAATAAAAAAAATCAGCTTAGTGATATCTGCAAGGAACTCAGACTGGAGGGCCCTTTGATTGTATACCTACTAGATAACCTATTTGAGCTACAGTATAAATGTATAATCCACGTAAGTGCTCTTAGCAGAAGCCTACATCATAGCAAATAAGGTCTTTGTAGAGATCTCAGTAGGCTACAACTCTTCTACCAAAACCTCAATGATCACATTAACAATAAGAAACCAGTTAACATTGGGTTATTAAGCTATATGTACAAATATTTAATTTTCTGTGGTCAATTTGCCCCTGTTGCAGTTACTTTGGGGGATAATTTTGCAGCTATTTCTGCTCATTATTTTCAAAACCTAAGGGAGTGTTTAACAGCAGATATGTACCCAGGCTCAGCTGTGGAATACAGACCTAAAGAATCTAACTAAAATTTTCTCAGATAAAGTAATGAGCACAAATATATGAAAATGATGTAGAGTATATTCATCTTTTAGAAAATTAAAGAACGACGGAAAATGGAGAGTAAAATATATGAGTCTCACCTCAGAACTGTAAAGAAACTTAATGCTAATACAATGAACCTCCTACAAAATTATTATATCTATCAAAACAGAATGAAAAATATTCTTTTGACTGTTATCCTACTGAAATAATTTCTAGTATTACAAATTTTCACAAAATGAAAAAAAAGAAAAATGTATTGCAGCAAATTAATGAGAAAATCTTATTTTACCATCAGGTTATTTGATTAGAATGCAGTCAGAGTGACATCCCTGATTGTTCAGGTGTTCTCTAGTGTTTACTGCATAGTTGCCTCTCTGCAAGATTGCTTCTACTTCCTACTGCCTCCACCTTAGACCACGTAGTGTACTACTGGAGGAGAAACTCCTGTTGCCAGTTCACATTTGTCTCATTTTCTTTGCAGACACCACAATATTTGCTTGTTTGTTTGTTTGTTTTCTAAATTTGTCAAGGAAAATCCAGAAATTGCTTAACAGGTTTATCTGATAACTGCAGGAATTCCCAAATCTTCTACTTTGCATGTTGTGGTTCTGAAAATGTAACCTTAAAAGAAGAAACCAGAAAACCAGAAGAGCTAACATAAGAACTTCTATGATGCTTAGGGAGAGGGGAACAGCTTGTTATTTCTGAATGCTTAGAAGCTATATTACTATGCATTGTAACTTGGCGTCTTCATTTTCATTTTATCAGTGGTACATCAGCTGCCAAAAAGTTCAAGTTGAAGGAGCACAGTAACTTAAACCAGTCTTCTGTAGCCCAGGGGAGTACCCCAGCTGTCAGGCTGTTGGGTGTTCAGCAGTTTAGATATCTTCTTGGTCTGTCCCAGAGGAATCATCCTACCCCACAGACATGATTACTTCAGCCTTAGTCTCTTATTCATTGGCGTATTATGGGGCTACAGAACGATGATGATGAAAAATGTTTTATTGCTAAAAAGATAAAAAGACCTTAAAAGAGGAGATCTCCATGCTGGAAGAATGTTATGCTGGAATAAACAAATCCTGTTGGCCAGGAGATGTCTCCATGAGGCACAAGATGAAGGTTTAACTCCTCTCTCTGAATCATATACAGACCAGTAACTACTTTGGAAAATAAATAGTTTCTTTTCTTCCTTTTCAATAATCTTGGTTTGCTTCAGTGGAACAAAATAATATATAAATTCTTTAAAATTGTTGTGGGATGCAAAGAAAAAGAAAGAAAAAGCAAGGTATGGATGGCGAAACAATATCTTTCCTGGAACTGTTTTTCCTATTGGAGAGGTAAACCTCTATGAAGCTGAGGAAACATAACCCTCTTACCTCCCGTTTTGTTGGTGAGGCTTGCTGTGAATAGGTAGATAATGCATTTCCCTTTGAAGCTCTTTACCTGATAACTCTTCCTACTAGCATGGATTTGACCATGTCAGAGGCCTGCCTCTAGCACTTTGCAATATTGTTTTGTGTAAAGGAATGCAGTGATGAAGAAACAGGCATTGGGACTGATATCCAAAGACACAACAGCAGTTGCAACCTTCCCTTTATTGTTTCAGTTGCATGCCTTATCCCTTCTCTGAAACAGACACAGTCTTAAAATTCTTATGCAGGCTCCGTTTCCATTCAGTATTCAGCCTGCTGAGAGCATCAGTTCAAGTCAATTGCAGTGGAGTTTTCAGTCTGGGGAGCTGTATGCAAGAAATGTTTTGAAACAACCAATGCATTTTATTAGAGCAAGAAAAAACTAATTTCATGTAATGTATCACTTCACTGTGCTATAACTGCAAGATGGGGTTTCAGATCTGTCTTGTTCCTGACCTAGGCTTAATCTTAACATTCAGTATAAATGTGTGTAAAACTCCATATCTCATTACTAGTCTCCTGGGTTTTACCTAAACAAATACAGTGGATTAAAATGCAAGTTCATTAGGTTAAAGTGCTTAATTATCTTAAAATTCTTTGCGTTAGAGTCAGATGTCAGGATTTGATTAGCACTGCAGGGAGACTCTGTAAGGAGCAAAATGGAAATAGCCATTGTCCTACTGTAGTAAAAATGCTATAAATATGTAAATAAGGACACAAATATGGGTCTATATACAAATGCAATATTTCTTAACTCTCAAATGACATAATTAGCATAAGTTATTTTGATGTATCCCTATCTCTGATCTTAATTATATCAATGTTATGTTATTTAATATTCCATGACAAGTTGTCATAATCACATTCCTTTCGGTCATGTTTATTGCCTTTTGTACTTATTAAAGTGCCTTTTATTTATGTGTAGAGGAAAAATTAATATTCTTTATTATTGTCCTTTAATGCACCAAGTTATACTGTTCTTGGACTCTTCCACATGGTATGATATAATGAATTTTAACTTTACCAAGATTACTCTGAAATGATTAATAAGTTAACACCCAGAGAAGAAATGGAAATACTATGCCTTACCATAAGACAACATAATTGTCTTAAAGCAGTCAAAGGATCTCACCTTCCTCATCTCATTGGCTTGCTTTATTATTTGAGAAGAGTTGATGTACATGAAAGAAAGCAGAAGCTGAGTTCTAGGTGAAAAAGACCTATGATCGGTATACTGTAAAGGTTTCTTCATCAAATGTGTATGGGAGGAAATGGAGCTTGATGGTTTTCAGTGCATTATTTGCAATTCAGTCTCTCCAGTAAGAGGAAAGGATCATGCAAACTACCAAAATCCACATTCAGTTTCATTACTCTCTTCATATTCTTGAAAAAGAACAAGAATCCAAATACTTAATGGCAGCAAACAGGAAATTAAATTGAAAATAATAATTCGATTAATCTTGAGCTTGCATGCCAATGAAGTTCTTTTATCTGGCTGTTCTTAGCTTCAAGGGGCAACCAAGTCAGTCAGTAGTTGTACGGCTTTTGTATTAGTGCTCTTTTTTTTCCAGATTGTTGTTTTGTTGTTTTGTTTTGTTTTCCCACATAAGGATTTTATTCTTAAGGTATGATTATTTTCTCTTAAAAACTTGAAATATTATTTTTTCTAACCCAAGATGAAACCTGCCACATAGTTCTGCATTGAAAAGTTCCTAAGAGATGCAGTTCCAGGTGTGTAAGTGGTTGTGGTTTACAAAGCCCAAGGCAATGGGAATTAAATATGCTTTTGGTAGATGTTGCAGTGCTTATTGCAGACTTTAGTTTCTTTCAGGCAGTGCTGCATAAGAATTTGGTGTGGTTTTGAGATGAATCATCTCATTTCTTCCCTTCGGATGCCCAGTGTGCTAGACAATATTCATGATGAGTCTGATCCACTGAGGCTGAAGTATTTAAACTGCAGCTTGCTGCAGGGTTTTGAGACCTGTTAACAGGGTGAAGTTCAGGGAGCAGCCTTCCAGCCTGTTTCAGTCCCAAGTGTGAAAGCTTTTCTGTAGGAATATTTCTCTTGCATGTTTCTCTCCCTCCTGAATGACACAGTAATCAGGTTTTTCACATGACATCAAAACAGTTCTGTAAATAGCTAGGACAAAATCCTGCCCCAGGCAGAGCTGAATCTGATCATGGTCCCTTATACAAGTGACCTGCATCTACACATGAGTTCTTATAGAGAGAAAAAAAGAGTCATCCATTGAATAATGGTTGTAGCAGTAGGTATTTAATCCTTTGGATAATGATGACTCTGTAGAGAAATAGATTGAAAGTAAAAAATACACCTGCAAGGGAGACATCTTCCTTTTTTTTTTTGCAAGTTAAATTCTATCATCAGCATCTTGTAGTTAGTGCTTCCTAAAAGCATATTTGAAGGATTTTAAAATATAACTTTGAAGATATGAAATGACATTTCATGTTGCTCTTTTCTTATTTATCCTCAGCATTATTGATTGCTTCTAACTTTGTTCAGGTTTCAATTTCTGCGTTGAGATCCTACATCCTAAAGTTTTGTCTTGCACTGATGACTGCCTGAATTTTCTATCACTGATCCTAACGTGTTCATACAGACATACCACAGTAAACATTAACCTTTGGGTTTCTGTGGATGCTTATAATTTTATTTATATCTTATGGGAGGAAAGGAAAAAACAGAAAAGTACAAGCAGTGAGATGGTTAACTGGCTCCAAGACAGATGTTCATGTTGCTCTAATTTTGACAAAAGTACATTGGCTTCCTGTGAAGCAAAGGATTGATTTTAAAACATAGTATTTGCAGACCAAGCACTATGTGGCTCAAGTCCAGATCTCTTGAAAGACTTATTAACTGCCCCTCACATTCTCTTTGTTCTTTTGAAAATCATCAACAGCTTTGGACACCTACTGTAGCTTCCTGTGGTTCATGTACTAGCAGTCTTTTAATGGTCACTTCTCTTGTCTATTGAACATTTATGGTTTAAACTTAGATGGTTTTAGAACATTTTAAAGATGTTCTTCAGTAATTAGTTAATTGCAAGAAGTCACCATATTATTCCTCTAAACAAGAACTGTACTTTCTATTCTACAATCATTAGATTTTGTCTTCTAGCTCCAAAAAGTATTTTTAAGAAATCTTTTTTTCAGTTCAGGTTTTTACAATGGTTATGAATACTATTATTAGTAATTTTATTTTATTACAAATTTTATTTTATTTATTTATTGCTAGTTTAATTGTGAATAGGTTTATAAATTTATCAGGAATTTTACCATTAATATTTACCAGCTTGCTCTGATACATGCCATAGCTTTATGACTACTAATAAAGGAAAAATATCAGGAACAGGTTTTTATGGGCTACAGCAGGCCCTTGCAAAGTGATACTTGGACTAGCCTTCCAGTACAGACCACACTTTCTCCAGAGTACACTTTCTTCAGTCACGGTGCAAGTCAGGTTGCATGCCTGAGACAGCAGGATCGAGCTTGATAAGGATCTGTTCTAGAGGCAGGACTTAAACCATCCTTGCTTTTAACAGACATTGAATGCAATGCGTACCTGTCCCTATTTATATGCACATTTCTATATATTTGCATATATACAGATATATGTAAAGTCTGTCTATTTTCACTATGTAGACACTACTATATGGCTGTCCTCAAACAATACTTTGTGAACAAACTTTATGATAGTAATATTACAGACATGCAAAAATAAGTTTAATCCTTAAAATAATTTCTATATATTTGCATATTTGGCTATAATTCTATTGTTTATTTATGTATTACAAATTTATGGATGTATTTATATACAAAAGAAATTCTCCTTTTTGTGTCCTAAATGTGTGCAATTGCCATCAACTACAACAGTGTAAACACAGAATAAGTCCATTTAGCTTTGTATTCCCATTTCCATATTATTCCAGTAAATATTTAATTTAATACTTTGCAATGTTAAATCTGTAACTGAATAAATATATTTTTAAAGGGGTGTTTGGTCCCAGACAAAAACTGAGGCAAAATCTAATAACAAAACCAAAGCAATCAGCTATCACTAATTTCTTGACTACCATGTTTTGCATAAAGGCATTCTAAAATAATCTGACATTTCAGTTGCATTCACTTCTTATTCACTCCCATATACAGGGTTCCTTATGTTATGACTTGTATCACGTTTTAAGCAAATTCACTGCAGTTTACAGACGATGAGAATAAGTCTGTAAAGGAGACACCTTTGAGAAAACATAAGGTGTGTCATGTTGCCATTCTCTTCCAAATCGAGTGTTACTAGCTAATGTCTTATTAAAAATGTCCTCCAAAACATAATTGTTCTTATCCTGAGGAAAGAAATTATGCTAAATTTTCAGAGCAATTTACCATGTTTTTCTAAATAGTTTTCCTAGGCTATATGCAGCTATACAATATTTTTATCTCATTCTCTTTCTTTTCTTCTTTGATACCCATACATAAGATTGTAGAAAATGAAGAAATAGTGTCTGTGAAACTGGAAATTGTCACAGACCATCATTTGGATAGAACTTCTAGCCTGTAGGCAAGACTCCAATCATGGTTTCAGAAAGTAATGCTCAAGGTGATATTTCTTTTTCCCCTCCCCCCCCTCCTCTCCCCCCCCCCTCCCTCCCCTCTCTCTCCGCTACCTCCCCCTCCCCTTCCTACTTCCTCTCTTCTCCCTTG
>JANHFX010019567.1:0-12339 GCA_027560015.1 Chloroceryle amazona
GGGGCTGTTTAGCCTGGAGAAGACTGAGAGGGGATCTTATGAATGTTTACAAATATCTGAAGGGTGGGGGTCAAGTAGAAGGGGCCAGTCTCTTTTCAGTAGTGCCCTGTGATAGGAGGATGGGCAATGGTCACAAACTGCAATACAGGAAGTTCCATTTCTACATGAGGAAAAGCTTCTTTACTGTGAAAGTGGCAAAGCCGTGGAGCGGGCTCCCCAGAGAGGTTGTGGAGTCTGCTTCTCTGGAGACTTTGAAAGCCCTCTTGGATCTGTTCCTGTATGGCCTGCCCTGGGTGTTCCTGTGCTGGCAGGGGGGTTCCTTCCAACCCCTGCCATTCTATGATTCTGTGATTTGGTAGGTAAAGACTTCTCAGGATAAGATCAGTCTTTTTATGTAGACTTGCTTTTTTATTAACTGCATCCAATTACTGTCCTTTGAAAGAGTACTGGACATTCAGAACACAGTCAATTTCATGTCTCAGCACACGTCTTCATTATCAAGTGGGACGATGGCCTGCTACTGTTAAAGAATTAAAAACTTGAGGTAGTTTTGTAGGGTGATGGACAGCACAGGTTGGCATGGAAGTTGCAAGTGCAAATATGGAATGAATAATGTGGTTTATATCTTACAATGCAGCTTAAAGAGTTATATATTACAATGCAAACACACTTTGGAGTAGATATTAGAAAAATGTAATTCTCCAAGTTCAAATATTGACAAAGAGCAGCTTGGTATTTTAATCCAGAACCTCTAGTTCTGACAGGAGTGAAGAAAGTATGATATTAAAACATTAGTCATGGGATACCCCATGTAAGAAATCTGGTGGGCAAAATACCTAAAGAAGAATCCCAAATTATTTTAGAGAGAACACAGAACATGTCTTAACTCCCTTGAAAATATGTTGCTAAATAGTGCATTGCATTTCTTTGCTTTGACTTCAAATCATGTGTTGCTTTTGACCTCACAATTCTTTCTAGGCAAAAAAGCTTAACTCGAAATACTTGCTAAATACCATTCTGCTTATTCATTTTATATGGTGAGTGATGTGCAGAAGGCAAAGTAAAAGAATTGAAATTAAAGTAGTAGGCTCACAGGGGTAGGTACTGCACTAAGTGGAATTTGATAAAGAGAATGAAACAACTGGGCAGAGAAAGGAACAGATGTCTTGAAGAACTACCTGCTTTTCTATGAAAAATCCACATGATCATACTTCAGAGAGCAGTTTGTCTATCTCGACCATCTATATAAAGACACCTTTAGTTTGAAAGCAGCTTCTGTTATAAAATATAAGTCCTTCCTTGAAGATTATGTCTGTTTTGTCCTGTCCTTCCCCACAGAGGACTCCAGGGAACCTTCACCATACTCTGCATGACATGTTTTGTGCCTCGGGCAGCACTGCCCAAACATTCTTCCTGCTGCTTTCCTCTGTCTGAAGTGTTTTCCTTTTTTCAAAAAGGAACATATCCTACAGATGAACTTGGGTATCCCCAAACAGAGCACCACTGTTATTTCCCTTCCTTCCTTATAAACTCCCCTAGTGAAGTACCACAGAAGAGTGTCTGCCCTTTTAAAGGCTGGCATGTTATTGACTTGCACGCATGTCTACCTTATGAGTTTGTTATACAAGTCTTTTTTGATCAGCAACTGAAACCACTAATGGCAATACCTAGTTGAATAAGGCCTGAGAGAGATCATCAAAAACACCTCAAGCCTTTTTAGTTTGATACCAAACTGCCATAAAGACCTTAAAAATATTCATGCTGGCTTTTGGGGATTGTATAATTTTTAAAGCAGCTAACTGAATTTATTTATAGCATGATTTGTACCCCAGGTTTTAACAAATTGAAATAACTTTTTTTATCAGATCTTTCAAAGCATCAGGTTTAGGTTGTCCAGACAGTACTTTTCTAGTTGCTTGTCCTTCAAAGACTAAATGCTGTGTCACCATTGTCATGAAATTTATTAGATAACTGATTATTAGTTACCTAACCAATGAAAGAAAAGAACAGCTCTTCCATGGTTAGTGAGTATACCTTCCATTGTCCATGAGTGCCAGGGAAAGATGGTCTCCTCTGATCTGTGTTGCCTAGCTGTGAGCCCACTTTGGCTTATCTGTGGGTCCTAACACCACCTGCCTCCCTGGCACTCCCTGGGGCTGCTGCTCTGCTCCCTCTGGATCTGGTATTAGGTGGGTGAGGACAAGAGGAACACCACAGCTGTCAGTGTGTTAAATAATAAGTTTTTTTGTAAAGAATCTCCTGGAAACCATGAGCTAGGAGCAGCATACATCAAAACCTGTCCCTTTCTCTTTCATTGTCTCCAATCCTTGCTGATACTTTTCCATTCTAAAAGTATAATTTTTGAAAAGCTCCTTTTGAAACTCTTTATTAGCAGACTGTGGCAATTTCTACTTCTGCGAATTTGATAGAAGGCTATATTTTCTGTTCTACTAATGCACTCTCAAGCTTTGCTAATATTAACTGCTGTTAACTTTAAGCCAGCTGATCTCTTTCTATGTCATTCTCTGTTCCTATGTCATATTTTTCATCTCACTTAATCTTCATTCTCACTTATGTCTGCATTGCACTGCATTTTCTTTAAGTGTTTCCTTTTCACCTTTGCTGCTGTGCATTTGGCTTTGGGCTTACTTGCATAATTCTGTTTGTTTGTTTTACATCTAAATAAGTTGTTTTATTCATATCTTGCACTTTGGTTTTCAGCCTATTTTTACCACATAGCTTTCTTTTCTTTGATTAATTCAAGAATATCTTTTTGTTAATAAAAGTGTACAAAGGAACTGTTTAACTTGTGGTTTCTCTCAAACTATACGCAGATAGAAAGTGTAAGTTAATTAAAAATGCAAAGACCTACATTTGAGGTAAATGTTAGCTAAGCAAAGCCATCTACAGCCTGCCAGATATGTCAGGGAGAAAGGAAGCTTATCAAAATATATTTTATATTGACACTCATTGATTAACAGCAGAAATAATACCTACAGTTAAAGAATTAAACTGGCTGTTCTCAGGCATTACATTTTGTAATAAGAGAGTTAGTGAAAATTTTCATGAACTGCCTAAATAAAGCGGAATGAGAAAACAATCTCTTATTTCTCCTTTTTCAGAGGTGACAGTTTCAGAGGTGTTGTAGTGCTGTGGCAAAATAACTTTTGCAGTTAACCTATGATTCTGGTTACTTCTTTCTTTTTAATGTTCAGCAGAAAATGTGTTCTGATTGCGTAAAGATGAAATTATAAGATGGTAATATTAAGCCTTGCCAAGTTGTTATAATATAAACTTCCAAGTCTTTAACAGTTAACTGTTTGGGGTTGTTTTAAAAAAATGTAAATAAAAATAGATGACCTTAGCAGAAATGCCTTATGTTTCTGCTAAACTGTCAGTACAAATATATCACTTCATTCTGGCCTATTAGTTATATTTATTAAGGAAAGAAGATGAAAAGGTTGCATAAATAGTACACATTAAATTATCTTAATGATAGGAGTGGATGACTGACTGCATTGAAAATCAAAGTAGTGTTCTTCTTAATCCATACATCAATATAGTTAGGTTTCCTTTGCTGGCAAAATAATTATGGTACAATGTATCATCCTTTCTTACTCTGTAAGGAATTGTCAACAGCATATATGGATATTAACTGCCTAAAAGGAGAATATTGTTTTGGAATTGTGGGCAATGCTGATTTATTCATTAATTTACCTATGGTATACCATGCTAGGGATTGGTTTAGGATTATAAATTCAAGGTCTTGTCATCTGTGCTTTTTGCACCAGCAATTTGTCCTGCTGCTGGAAAAAGTCCCTGTCCAAAATGTCAAACCACTAGACTGCCTCAGTCAACCCTGGTGGTCCCTGAGGAATGAAACCCAGGAAGGCAGCCCATCCTCCCAATGCTTTTCAGTTAACCTCCAAACCAATAGTCCATATAACTTGCATTCACAGATGCACCCTGAAAATATACCAAAATATGCCTGCATAGCACAAATCATCACCATGCTATCTTGTACGCCATTCCTTTGAAGTCTCATTTATAACAGTTTCTCATCCCCACCCCCAAGTCAACATATTTTTGCTTAACAAAGAGTACACTACACCAGTAAGTGGTGACAGCTGTGCAAAAAAGCACTGCCACGCTTGTCTCTGCATGGGGTAAGAGTATGCATGGAGATTTTGGCATGAACACCTGAAATGTACCCAGCATTGGGGTGGACTAGGTAGCAAATATGTAGATCACAGGCAAGTGCTGAAACAGACTGGCTAAGATGAAAGGGTTATCATGAAGTCCAAAAAGAGGAATAAATGCCAAAAGTGAAGGTGGTAAAACATACCTAGCTTCACAGGCAAAGTGTTCTTGGAAGTTCTGAGCAGTGAGAAGAGGCTATTCTTGACCACGCTACAGATTTTATCAGAACAATAGCAGTGCAGGTGGAAAAGAACCAAGTCCTAAGAGGCCCCTCTAATTAGGATTTTCAGTACTTGGCAGGATCAATACTGAGTAGCCTGCTTTTAATCCAAAAAGCTGTATTAATTGGGAAAAAGAAATTAACTTCTTATTATCAAGGGAAAAGATAGAAGCACATAGTTCCTCATTAGCAAGAAACACATGTAGACCAAGAGCAAGAGCCAGTTTTCTTTTGGTAATGGGTATTTTGATAAGCATCTGCCTTTAGCCACCAATCCCTGTCCCAGTGAAGAGAAGAGGGACATGAATTGCAATTGCATCTCATCCCCACAGTCATTCCTGTTGCAGAAGTCAAGCCCGCACTGCCTCAGCAGCAAACATCATGTTGGCAAATGTTTCTCAGTCACTCACCAGAGGCTGGAATTTAGCAATATTATGAAATTATTAAGAACTCATGTCAATACTAACAGACCAGAAAACCTCACTAATTCCCATCATCCCTCCATTATTAACCTAGACAGTGGAAAGCACACTATTTTCACAACACGCAGCAATCAGTTCCTGGGAAAGGAACAGAAGTAGCTACTATAGACTGGGGAGCAACCACACCTTGCTGAGGAGCAGTCAGCCCTTGTCAGATCAAAAATAATGCTGAGATGTCAGAGGCCAGGCAATATAAGGGATTTCTGGCACTGGAGAATCACAGAATCATTAAGGCTGGAAAAGACCTCCAATATCATCAAGCTCACCCACAGCCCCCTGGAACGTTATTGCTCTTTGCTAACCCCAAAGTTGAGCAGAAAATGCTCCTGTGGCACACCTACCATGGGCACCGACAGTCAGTGAGTGCATAAGTGCCAGACATCATATGGGGCCACGGGGTGCAGATGTACTCCAGTGCTAAGAGAAAAGGGGAGCAGAAGGCCAGGAAGCAGGAACAATGGGAATGCTCTTGGCAGAGACCAGATTGTTGCTGGTGTGTTCTGGAGGTGATGGCATGTTTTTTTTGACAAGAGATGTGCCTCCAGTCCTGCTAGCTTTAGTGGGACAATTACTGGAAATGACAGAACAGTAGGACATGGACAAGTAAAAATTCTTCATTAAAATTTTTGTTTAGGATTAGAGACAATTTTGAGAAAATAGGAATGTAATAAATCCAGGAAAGCAGATATCACAATGCAGAAATAAATTTATTTCAGGAAAAATAACACTGGAAAAAAATAAGTTCTGTACATATTGCTTTGTTCTAAATTAACCTATCAGGGAAAACAGTGAAGGTTTATTGATCAATGAATGAAAAAGTCTCTATTCGGTGATGAAAGAAAACAAGCAATAAACTTTCAACTAAACAAAGGTAAAATACTGAAAATATTACCATGTACATTCTGATATGACGCCATTTAATGTGACTGCCCAAATCTAGCAACACTTGTATCAAAGTAGACAGAGCACAGTTAAACTACAGATTGCAGAAGACACAACCAGACTTCATCCAGCTGAAGGCAAAGACACATGTGAGAATAGACTGGAATAAATTCGGATTGTTTAATTAGAGATAGAAATAAATATGGATGCAAAAGCAGTGAATGAGAGGGACAAGAGAAAGTCGAGTTTATTATAAAACAGATAAAAATAAACTTTTTCCTACAACTTGGCCAACATTTGGGACTACAGGCCCCAAAATAGCAAAAATCAACACTTTGTGAGACACAGAAAATCATTATGATGTAGCCAATGAGAACATCCACAGAGTTCAACTGCAAACAAAATGGAGAAGATTTGAATCTCTAGCTTTCAAGATAAATGGTTTAATCCAGTAACTATCCATTGAGAAATTTCTGTAATTGTCCCTGAAACACTGATAGTAGCTGCTATCAAAACCATTACTAGACTGCATCTATTATTCATCTAATCCAGAATGGCAATTGTATTCTCTTGTAGACATAACCCTGTTTATACCCTGCTCTTTGTTGCATGCTACTCAGTTTTTCTGGAACTCATAACCCTCAGCTGTTTTTTCTATTGCCTCCTTTGTGTTTTAAATTGGATTTGGTATCTTGAGGTATTTTGAAAAAACAACAACAAAACCAAAACAAAACAAAAAAAGAAGCACAGCTGTTAAGTGCTTTTCTAAAACCACTACTCACAAACACATAGTGATGTATCAAGGCCAAAGGTGTTGCAGTGTTTCTGTCCACTGCATGCCTTCAAAGTTGAAATATACCAAAGCTAGCAATTAAAAAAAACACAAAACCACAAAAAAACCCCTGCTGGTTAGTTACAACATATACCTGCAATGTTTCCTCATGTTCATTCAACTGACTGCTTTGTCATCCACCCAGTGCCCAGAGAAAGAACGCTTTCATCACTAGACTTGCTCTGTGTTAGGTAATTCTTGATATTACCTGTTGAACCCCTGCCTCTGTGCCAGTATATATCCCATTTGTAAGGTGGCTCAGGATGGGAAGTCTTCAGTATCCCCAACATGTGCCCTAATCTGGGTTAGAGAGAAAATTGTTCTCGGATACCCTCTTCCAAATTCAAAAATAAATGGAAAATAAGGAATTTATATGTGCTCAATTGAAAACATAAAGTATGAGCATGTGCCTTCATAGCCCATGACTAATACCAAATGAGCTACCATTTATCCACTCTGCTTCTAGCCAGTACTTTGTGAAAAGGAGCTATAGTACCAGTCTTCCTGTCATGCCACTTTCTACTGGGCCTTATCAAAAAATCATGGACCAGGACAGGGTGACCTCCTCAAGTCCCCTCCATTGCTCTGTTCCAAGACTATTGTTGTAACTGTCTCTATGGGCACTTGTTCATCTGCTCTCAAACGTTCCCAAAAACAGACTCTGGCCAACCTCACCAATCTGTCTAGCACACCCTCATTTTGTCAATGGAAAATTTTTCTTAACACAGAATCTTAAATGTCCTTACCACAGATTTCACCCTATTACATCTTGTCCAGGCAGGGAGTACAGGTAAGTGTCATTGTTTTTGCAGCTGTCTGCACATAAAGACCATGTCCTCTCAGCACTTGTGCTTCATTTAACTGTACTTCACATCTCATGTTTGCCATAGAGGTCATCATCACCAATGTTATTTCCTGGCCTGGCTCTCCACTGTCTGTGCCATCCCCAACTTGTCAATGCTTTTCTTTAAACATTGTACCTAAACCAAGGGAAACCTTGCCAGTGCAGTAGGGTACCAAGTGCCTCTTAGTTCAGTTTCTCCATCACCCTATGAGGTCAAGGGAGCAGGAGAGTGCTAAAGGATCTAAATCCCAGAAATGATCTTTCCCTAAACATAACCCCTTTGCACTGCAGTTAAGAGGGTGGGAAAAGCAAAGAGGGAACATATGTAGTCAGATCCTCACCTCTGAACTTCACTGTAAGGAAATAAAGAGTACAGGAAAGACACAGTGACAGACAACATATTCTGAAAGGAGCTGTCAGGGCACAATAAAAACATGTAAAGAGATGGGACAGAGTAGGAGTTTGAAACGTCCCAACTCCTACACAGACTCCCAGCTCAATCCCACCAGCACAGCAGTGCTAGAGAAAACAGACCAGAAAACACAGTCATTTTCAAGCCCAGCCACCCTCCCTGCTGTGATGCTGCTGCCATGAGGCACTGTGCCAAGGAAGCCATCAGCCTGGCAGGATTTATTCACATTTATTTGGCAAACACATTTTGTGCCACTTGCACTGTCTGCTGCTCAGAGGTTAATCAAGAAAAGAAGTATGGACAGATGGGAACACAACTGCCAGGATATCATATGGAGGCAAAGCTAGGTCTAGTGGCAAAAAGGCTTGAAACCAAAATCACAATGACCAGAAGGATGTTGGGAAGCTGAGGCAATAGGGACAGGCCTCTCTACCAGCACCACCCCATCATATTTCCTGGCCTGCCTTCTACTTGCATCTCATCAGGTCTCAGATCATTATTTTCTTTTTCTTCCCAAGCAAAAGTTGACAACCGAAGTGAAAGAAAACCTCTGCCAGCTGAACTGTAGATCCTGAGTTGCTTTGGATGGAGAAACAGCATTATGAGTAAATTAATTTTCAAGAAAAAAAAAAAACAAAACATTTTAGGAGGCCATGATTAACTTTCTACTGAAAAAATAAATACCCAGCACATGCTGTGACATCAGACTGAAATCCCCGCAGCTCTTGGGACAATGGCTATATTCAAGACAGACAGCAGTACAAGAAAAGCATCTGTGATTATGAAGCCAGTGTTTATTACTTGGTAGAAATCTTTGGTTATGCCTTGAAGCCCACAAAGGAAACAGAAAACAACCGTGTCTTACCTAGGTGAAGAGGAAACACAAATGATGAATTTTCAATGGAGGGCTAAGACATTACATTAATACACCTTTTCAGCTGATTAAACACTTCCATAGGTCTGTAGTTACATGCCATGGAAATGATCATTAGTAAATATACTTGAACACTGCAAGAGCAACAACCAAGAAATGCATGAAGATTGCATCAGCCATTTCACCTAGGAGCAGACATACTTCCTCCACCACTGCTTTCCAACCCCTCCTTTGCTGAATCCCAGAGTTACACTTTAGCATTCACTGAATTAGTAACACATATCTCAATAGCAATTTGAATGCTTTGAGTAGACATTTATTGCCAGTTCAGGAAAGGTTCTAAGTATGTCATCAGTCTAAAACATTAAGCCAGCCTGCTTGCTTACTTTGATGAACGGAGCTTTAATTTTTCTGTGCCATTCAAAAAATTAAGGGCATTCCCATTAGGACTCACCCATAAATTTGGGATTATCAGATACTCCTTTTGATCAACCAAATATTAACCAGGAAAAGAATACGTTTCCTTATAACCTATGATAGAGGTTTATAGGTTGTGTTGGAGGCTCAGACTAGACAGGATCAGCTCAGTTATGACTTCTTTCAGCTATGACTCCTTGACAATTTCTTCACTTAAGGCTCTTTGTATTTCCAAGTGTCTCTGACCCCAAATTAATAATAATTTTAAAACTGTTTTGTATTTAATAAAAAAAAAACTAATCCCAAAGTGATCCATCCTGCATTTATCATTGTTTTCTTTATTCTTCAGGATCCTATATTAGCTGAGTCAGAAATGAAAAACAAAGTAAAACTGAGGTTCATATTGGGAAAAAAAAAAAAGGAAATGTAAACAATTTTGCTATAAAAATAGCAAGTAATTCTACTGCAGCCCATTTATAAAATATGCAAAATGTGTTTGGCTGTGTTTTCAACAACAGATACTGTTCTTGTGCCCCTGAGCAGTTATTTCCCTAGAGGAGGGACACACAGGAATTTATCACAGAATCATAGAATTGCCACAGTTGGAAAAGACCTCTAAGATCACTGCATCCAACTATTAAAAATTAAAACAAACAAACAAAAAATAAAAATACATGTACACAAAAAAAAGCCCCCCCAACAGAACAAACAAACAAATCAAACAAAACAAACAAGCAGACAAACAAAACAAAACAAAACAAAACCAAAAACAAAACAAAAACCAAAAAAACCCCACCACAATACATTTCACTAGAGCATGTGCTGAAGTGCCTCATCTACACATTTCTTGAATACCTCCAGGGATGGTGACTCTACCACCTCTCTGGGAAGCCTGTTGCAATGCTTAACTATTCTTTCAGTAAATAAATTCTTCATCATATCTAATCTAAATCTCCCCTGGTGCAACTTCAAGCTGGTTCCTCTTGTCCTGTTGTCATTTACTCAACAGAAGAGGCTGCACACACCTCACTGCAACCTCCTTTCAGGTAGCTGTAGATAGTAAAGTGTTCTTCAGTGTTCTTCAGTTCTTTAGAGGGATAAGGTCTCCCTCCCCTCAGCTTCACTGCCCTTCTCTGAACTCACTCCAGCAACTCAATGTCTTTCTTGTGGTGAGGGGCCCAGAACTGAACACAGTACTGAAGGTGAGGCCTCATCAGTGCTGAGTACAGGGGAATGATCATTTCCCTTCTCCTGCTGGTCACACCATTTCTGTTACAGGCCAGGATGCCATTGGCCTTCTTGGCCACCTCAGCACACTGCTGGCTCATATTCATCTGGGTGTCGAGAAGCATCCCCAGGTCCTTTTCCTCCCAGTAGCTTTCCATCCACTCTTTCCCAAGCCTGTAGTGTTGCCTGGCATTGTGACTGAAATGCAGGACCTGGTACTTGGCTATGTTCAACCTCATACAATTGGCCTCTGCCCATCAATTCAGCCTAGCCAGATACCTCCATGTCTACACTCCTGTACCAAAGAGTATTATCACTGAGCTTGTAAAGGCAGTCCTTAATCTGAGTGTGATTTCAGTAAAAAGGAACTAGCAGAAGACATAATAATAATAAACACACTTTCTGTATCTCAAGATCACCCTATAAAATGATCAGTGTAATTTGAAAATCCCCTTTCTTGAGGTCAGTGTCAACATATAGCTTAACTAATAAAGTTCAGCTGTAGGTCAAATGATTGCAGATATAATGGAATTGTGTTGCAATGCTCAGGACTGAATAAGCACTTTTTCATGTTGAGCTATGAGAAGCTCTAAATTCATAAATATGCAGACTACCTTTTAAGGGGGTCATCACTACTCATATTTCCTCCTTGCAACCATAGCATAGACAGCAGACCTTCTAGATATTTCTGCTAGTCTCACTGACAGGATCAGTTATATCAGAATAGATCAGGGCACAGAAGAGTTTTCTTACTCAAGTTGTATATGCTGTTAACTTTATTTCACCGGACTACACAAGCGGATCAGTAGAACTCTACTCTTTACCTGAATTTGCTAGTTATATTTGTATTCATATGGGGAAGGAGGTGTACATTAATTGACAACTAAAAAACAGCCCTAAAACAAAGAAATATAGATTCCTTATCAACTTAAAGTCTGCATAATAATTAAAAATTTCAAAATGGATAAAGAAGTTAGAAATTAATTTTAAATTAGTTCTGAAAACTTACAAAATAATATAATTAGTTTTGTTAGTATTCTATAATTTTTGAATGTCAAAGTAATCTGTTTTCAGATCATTTGGGGGCTGCCAAAAAATTACTTTGTCTCTAAATCAATGAGATATATTCAGACAATCAAACAGTTGTTATCATGACTATCATTACAGCCCCATTCTAAAACTATCATCAGTTTTACTCAACAGCTAGCTTTAATAGCTATCTTCATAGCTAGTTTTATACAAAGAACATGAGGAAAAATAGTTCTGTATTTGTTTCCCAGTCATTCCTCTAGCAGCTGTCTCACTGCAGGTATTATGTGGATCACAACCATTGGGTAAATCTCAGCTCATTTTTGGTAACTCTCACACAGTTCTACCAAAGAAGGTAAGAGTCAGACATGAAGTTTATGGTGGGACTACAGAATAAGCAAAGTGGGAGACTATATGGAAGAGGAAGGAGAATCAGCTACTGTGTAGGTGTTAATTCTTCCTTATTGCTCTGCTGAAGACACATGAGGACTGCAGACAATTTCACTGCTCGGACTATGTCAGCCTTAGCTGCCACACATGTTCTTTCCAACACAGCGCCAGTGCCCACCCTAGTATTTTGCTTCAGTCTCTCAATTTGTTTCTTAAAGTAGACATGAATTAGTCATCAAAATCCAGAGCCACTGAGAATCAAGGAAAGACTCCAGGTTGAGTGGGCTTTGTGTCTGTATCACATACCTTATTTTGTTCACATGATTCTTATCTGCCATTATCATTCTGGAGCTTAGGAGGATAGAGAGAAGATAACATTGCATTGTGGTTAAGTGAGACAAACTTAGATATAGAAATATCTTATTTCTATTAGAAATGCAAAGGAATATTCACATGATATATATATATATTTTAAGATTATTATAAAGTATAGAACTAGATATTTTGCTAACTTAGTTATGCATAGGGAG
>JANHFX010019567.1:26563-43698 GCA_027560015.1 Chloroceryle amazona
GCTGGTAATTAGAAGTACTGAACTGAAAAGTAAAATCACTGAACAGAATTAGTCCTGTTTTCACCCAAACCAGGACATTACTACGGAATATTCTTCTGTCATCTTAAGTCTGAAAACTGACAGAATTATTATTTTGTGAAACTTTGTGAAGAAAAATAATTATAGCCTGAGGTTTAAAGTGGAATGAGAAATAGAGAACTAAGTAACAGAGCTTTAGTGAGGAGTCAACCAGCACTATAAAACATCATCCAGTCTAGGTTAAAAACAGAGAAATTACTTAGATAGAAAAAGAATTTATTTCTTTTTTAATATTTTGCAGGGTGCCTCACAAAAAGGGACGTATTTCATCTGTTTATTTATTACTGTATTTAAGCATATACACAGTCTTGCAAAACAATTGCTGGTATAAATGTGAATTGTTAGCTGATTTGTCCTGGGATACACCTCTTGTCCATGGAAGGACCAAGGATGGGGGGAGGAAGATAAATGTTCTGGTTTCTGTGCAACTACATCAGGATGACTTTCAAGGAACATTAAGGCTGTTCCTGCACAATGCTCAGAAACAATTCCCAGAAAAAAGAAATCACACACAGTTTTTGAAGACTCATCTCTCCACTGACACAGAAGAACAGGTCCCTTTGACATGGAGACAGGATTACAACTTCACCTAATGAAGACACAGAAAATTACGAAAAGATTAAAACTAAAGGACAATACTAATAAATACAAGAGTTTGAGAATCTTATTCTAGGATGTCTTTGCACAACAGTAATTCAGCCTTCATTATACAAATTACTACAGTGCTTAGAGGCATCTTAGCCCCATTTATGTTAACCCCACTCACAGTTCTTTGTGGTTTCAGTCCTGTGTTTGCACAGGCTTTTCTTCAAAGTGTGTTCAGTGTAGATGTAAAACAAAGAAAAACTGACAAATGCAAATAAAAGACTGCAGAGAAACAGGGTGTAGACAGAAGGGGGTTACTGCATCTGTACAGTAAATTAGGCAGTTAATTACCCAAAGTGCAAACCTAAACATGTATTTGATCTAGTCCTTTACTCAAGCATGCAAGTCATCCACATCATTTGCACAAAGTAGAGGCTTCAGTATTTCGTGGACCAGGGCTTTGGTCCATGCAATGGAACTGTGAAATCTCAAGATACTTCCATGCCTCCACTATTGCTCTCCATCAGGTTTACAGTGAGGAAAATTGAAAACAAAAGAGCATATCTGATGAGCCAATGTTTGGAACAAAAAAATAAGGTTAAAAGAGTGTCACAAATTAGATATATTTTGATTGTCATTAACAAGTATTCCTTGTAACATAGCATCCAATCTCTTAATTCCAAATCCAGGACATCCACCTTTTTCCTCTTATTTATACATGCAGTACTCTTCACAGCCACCGTGCTGAGTCCAGACTGAAGTTGATGAATTTTCACTATGCATCAGGAAGGTCAGAAGGAGAAAAGAGAAGGCGAAATGGTGGTTAAATACTCTGTTTGGGAGTGACTGTGGGAAAAGGGGCTGTATTATAAAAATTTTAATTAATCCTTCTTGGAAATCTTGGGACTTTCATTCATTAAGAATTAAATTCTGCTGAGAAACATGTAATTTAAATTTAAAGAATGCAATAAGTAAAGCTTACATTTTCCTATACAAGTTCTTTCTGCAATTGCTTAAATTAAAGACTACAGGACAAAGAAATGTCAGTAAAAAAGCTTTACAAAGAGGAAGAAACTTGTACTATTCCAAATAGCTTGTAAAGAAGTAGTTGAATCTGTTATCTCCAAGAATGTTTGTTGCTTTACTTCTTCCCTTTTGAATGCATTATATATCTGTATGTACCTGTATTATTTCTATGGTTATTGTGATAATACGTTTCATTCTGCCAGTTTTCCATGGACTATGGCTCCCTAGCATTTCCAGAACAGCAAGCTTCACTCACGAGTAGTTAATTGGCAATGTCCACATCAGCACTTTTGAAGACTTTGCCAAGCTATCTGGCTTCTTAAACCTCAATCTAGAAAAGATGTAAAACATGAAGTGACAGAAATATCAGAGCAGAGACAGAACCACAAAGTCCAGAACTAGGTCCTTCCTAAAAAAGCAGTAAGACTTTGTCTGAGAATGTGAAACAGAGGCTAAAAAAGCATGTACTCCAGGGATATAGGTGTTCTGAAGTAGCTCTTCAGAGCCATTGTTCACACAGTGATCTTGATGTCCCCTTTCCTCAACTCCAAACAGATAAAATGTCTGGGAAACCAAGGTGCACGGAGTGGATAATATGTCAATATTATCCACTAAGACTGCACCAGGAGTTGAGACAAAAGTTTACATAGACCTGGCCATGGAGAAATGCTCAGAGGAAACTCTGTCATGTTAAATCATAATGGGCCCAAAATGTCACAGTTGGTAAAGAAAACATACCCATAAAATACATAAAGGTCTCGTGTAAGAAAGATTGTTGGAAGAGCATCACTGGAAGAAGACGAGTGTTGATGTGTGTTACATTCAGTGGTATTCTGTTCATATTGAAGGCAGGAGATGGGATGCCTGGTGGAGTTTTACTAATCTTTAAACAAGCAACAGCAATGAATAAGTAGTTGTATAGTATGGGCATCCTGAGAAATGTATAGCCTTGTAGATAGTGGTTATCTCCGGGAACAGAAAAACAGGATGCTTCGAGGCATCTGAGCATGCTGAACAGAGAAGAAACAGGTTTGTGGCAAGAATAAGAATTGTAGGCTTACAGTCATTAAAAGAACAGTGATAAAGAAGATTAAGTAAATGACCACCAGAGGTCACAAAAGACCACTGGTGAGAAAAGACCATAACCCAAATTTTATTACTCAAACACTATGTAAATGAATCCATTAACATAACACTGCCCTTTCTAAGAAATATAATGGATATGTATGTTTGGCCTGCATATAAACTATGTACCTAGCTTGCATCGATATGCACATTCATATGAATGATCCCCTGTATGCACAACACCACAATAAAGAATACTTGCTTAATAACTTCAGTGACTGAGTTTTTCACTGTGTGAGTCAATATTAACCATGTGGGTTTAGTCTTTTATTTATATGAATGTCCTTTAATGCGCTTGTTAAAACTACAGAATGTATTGACTAAAGCCTTGGAGATACATGGAGCTTTCTGCCTTATAGGGAAGGGAAGAGAGAACACTGAAAAGTAACTAAGTAGATGCAATAGATCTTTATCTGGCTTAAGAAAAAAAGTGAGGGGAAAAAGGGAAGAGACTGATTGAGATTTTAAACTTCACTCTAGTTTTGAATCATTGTTAGAAATTATTTCCTGCTATGTTGTTTTTTAAATCTCCTGATTCTAAAATATATGTACTGCCTTTCCTAACTCTAATAATGCCTAAATTATCAGGCATTAGTATGTTAATTGGCTACTAATGACTGTCACTGGAAGAAGGGTTGTACTAATGTTCTTGCTTGACCTTAATTGTTCTTACTAGTATTTACAGATACATAGTTTACCTCCCAGCAGAGGTGCACAATTTATGTAATGAGACAAAAAGCTTGGGTATTTCCAAATCATACCTGAATGCTGCAAGAAAGAACAGCCTGGTTAGCAAGGTACTGAATAAAAATTAAACGGGAAACAAACCAGTGATCAACAAAATCAGGGCTTCTAACCAGGTATCCAATCATTTGCAGAAATTCACTGAACATTACACAAAAGAGAAATTCTGGAATTACTACACATAAAGCACGAAGAAGGAAACACCTGTTGAGGGGTGAATAAACGTTGACCAAAACATACTGACACAACACTGAGAACAAAATACTTTCATAAATTAAACACTCACAGACCTTTAAGAATTAAAAACACTGAAATATCTTCATCCTGCTCATTCTTATATTTCTTTCCTATACCAAAGAAGTATTGTCTCCTGAGCTAATGCATCAAATCCTATGTCGCCTTTATTTCTAAAAGCTTTGAAAGTTCACGGTAGTCACACCTTTTAAATATTCCTTCTTTGTGTGTACCAGATACATTTAGCAGTTCATTAGCAATAAAACACTGCTTTCAAAGCCAGTCACAGTGCTTTATAATTAACCCTATCCTAGTCAAACACAGGACATTATTCACCTCTTACACTATAGCATCTACATCATGCTCAGATGATACACTTTGCAGCTATTTACCACTACTCCTCCTTTCTGACTTTTCTTTCTGGGATGCCATGTCTCTGTAAGACTTGTTTTTTCAAGGCCCGGGATGGTTTTCAGTGGCATGGGGCACTGGATATGCTTTCTGATACCTGGTGGTTGTTTTCACCATTGTAAGTACATGGTACTTGCCTTGACAGGTTTGTGGGAGTGTGATATAATCACTGCCAGTCCTCTCCATATTTATATTACAGTTATCATCCTCCGTATCACAAAGGCTTTAACAGTTTGGCTTGCTTGATTTCAGCACAGGTTTCACATTCATGGATAACTTTTGTGATGATGTCTGTTGTCAAGTTCACCCCTTGATCACAAGCCTATCCATATGTTGCATCCTTTCTTTGATGACCTGAGGTGTCATGGGCCCACCAAGCTATAAATAATTAACCTTTACTGTGCCAGTCCAAATCCACCTGAGCTACTTCAGTCTCAGCAGTAGTCTGACTCTTGGGTACATGGACATCCACATGATGTACTTTCACAACCAGATTCTCTACCTGAGCTGCAATATCTTGCCATAATTCATCAGCCCATATGAGTTTGCCTCTGTGCTGCCAGTTGCTCTGGTTTCACCTCTGTAAACACCCCCACAGGGCATTTGCCACCATCCATTAAGTTGGTATAGAGATAGAGCACTGGCCACCTTTCTCACTCAGCAGTATTTAAAGCCTTTTGGATGGCTTTCACCTCTGCAAACTGAGTGGATTTACCTTTTCCTTCAGCAGCTTCAGTAATTTGTTGTGTAGGACTCCATAAAGCAGCTGTTGGTATGACTCAGGGACAGAAGGTCTGTTCAGAAAATTATACCAAAATAACTCTAGAAACTAATCGGGATATGAGGTAGGGCATAACTAATGCTCAATTCCCATCAACAGCAACACTTTTCCATATTCAGGACATTTCTGAGGAATGCAGCAGAAGGCTGGTGATTGTAAAGACTGATATAGCCTTTATCTCTGTGATTAAAATCTGTGCATCATTCAAAAAATGAGAGAAAGCAAGTGCACCTTGGAAAGCAACTAAACTAAATTATCCTAAAGTAAGTTTTTAACTTACTTATAGAACTATTACTGGTTTTGTGACAATCTTGGTTATTTTACATTTAATAATATAATCTCCAGGAACACATGACACTTTTAATGTTACTTTGCTGACAGGTAAAACACAAGCACTATTTATGAAAGAGGATTTGCAGATAGTCCAGGACAGGCAACTACTTTGAAAATTTAGAAGATTACCAAGCAGTTTAATTTATTAACGACAAAGGAAATACAGTGGAGAAAATACTAGCAAAACGAGGGGAAAATTATCAAGTTAGTTAATTATCAAGTTAGTTAGTCAAATCAACAAAGAATCTAAATATATATTTACTGTTCACATAGTTCTGCTATAGTTAGAAAAAATATATACATTACAAAATTCTGTGGTTAGTAATACTGAGTAAATTTGCAAATAAGGCAATTTTGCATTACAAATACCTTATATTGTCATACAGCTAAAGCTTATATAAGGAAACAAGAGTATTAGACACATAAATCCCTGGTTCCTACTGTATTATCCAGAAGAAAACAAACTTCATAAAGCTGCTTACTCTGAAGAAGAAAGATATGGAAAGACTCCGCTCTGTCAAAGCACTGCTGCTTCAAAGTTTCCTTTTGATCAATAGAAAACTCCAAGTAAGAAATTCACTTTTAAAGGGATTTACTGGCAATGACTATGAAGGAATAGAACAAAAGACTGAGAAAAGAGCAATAGATCTCCTCAGTTATGTCCACTAAATATTTTTCCTGACAATAAGCGATACTGTTCACCTGGATTTCTAACCACACGAGATACCATATTTTCCTTTCATATACCATGTCATGCACAGTTTGCCTGAAACTTAGCAGTTTGTGGCCAATATGATAATTTTTACAGGATAGAACAGTTGTTAAGCAAAAAGAATTTTAAGACCAGTGCAATACATACGCAATGTGCACAGGCCACCTGGCTTTATTTCCTTTCTGATCGTTTGTAGTTTGTAGATAAGATTGAAGAAACTGAAGAATATTTTATTTCTAATGCTATAAATAAATTAGAGAAGTTAAATGAGAAAACTTAATTAATTTTCCT
Source organism: Chloroceryle amazona (assembly GCA_027560015.1). Classification (NCBI taxonomy): domain Eukaryota; kingdom Metazoa; phylum Chordata; class Aves; order Coraciiformes; family Cerylidae; genus Chloroceryle; species Chloroceryle amazona. Next base: position 32,884 of record JANHFX010019567.1, read on the forward strand.
CCATTGGTTTAGAATGTTTTATACAGAGACATACTATATATAAATTTAGGCCACTACAAAGTTACCTTTTCTTCCTATTAAATACAGTTCTATTTTTAACAGCCATAATAATTATCAGATCCCTCCTACTGATATTAAGTTCACATTATGAGCACTGAACCTTAGTATGCTACATAACACATGCTGTTTTCACAATCAGTTCCAGACTTCCTAACAGTGTGCACAAAAGTGAAATTTTCTACCCAAGGGGTCATTAAACAAAAAGAACATAAAGCAAAGCTTGCCAGATGACAGAAGAAATGGAACAAGTATGCCTTCTGGGTGGGATCCCCCCAGCACTTGCACTTGTCCAGAGTCAATTCTGCAGATGCTGTTACATGAAGTTTTCCAGCTCCACCACAGACAGTCCAGTCTATACTGTCTTAGTAGCTCATGGCCCCCAGCAGTTTGTTGAGTTTAGCAGCTCCCTGCTCTTCTTATATCAGGAATCAGCCCTGCTTATTATGGATAACTGAAAGGAGAGCAGTGTCTGAGAGAACCTGTATGCACACACCAAGCTACCCACCCAAACCCTCTCATCGTATCACTACAGTGCAGATCACCTCAGTGGTCCTGACAGCAGACACATTCCCTGAATGGCGTCAGAAACAAGTCTAAGCCGGGTCTCCAGCATTAGAACCCACTGCTGCCAAACTGCCTTTGTGCAGCCTCCCTGATGCACATGAAAAGCAGACCCCACACTTCTGTTGTTATTCTCAATACTGCATACACAGCAGGTTTTCAGAATTTGATGTTATCCAAGGAAAAAGAATAATCAGCATCTACCTCACTGGACTGGCAAATTCAGACCCTTGCCATTTGGACCATCTGGAATAACTGATGCTTTCACAATCAATAAAATACTTTCAGAATTGCGTCAAGGTTTAGGGTCAGGGCTGTCTGCTAGACCTATAACAGATACTCTCTGTTAACCCCTCTTTCCCCCCAAAGGGTAAGAGAAATGGAATAAGGGAGAGAGACTTAGCGATTAGAAAAGAAAGATAAAACCACTTTAATGAAAATAATAATAATAATATGGTATACATAAAAATATATACAAATCCAATATGGAATCCAATCCCACAATTACATCAACAACACCACTGATGCTGTGGAGCAGGCACTGGGGATGTCCCAGACTGAGCCCAGCAGCAGATGGGAACTGTGTTCAGGAGCTGGATTCTGGTGTTGGATTCAGGAATGCACAGACTGGGACTGAAAGCAGAACAGAGTCCTCCTTGGATACCGGCCATTGAAGAAGAGAGTTTGACCTTCCTGATCTGTCAGCTTTATACCAAATATGATGTATATGGGATGGAATCCCTCATTAGTCAGTTTGGGGTCACCTGCCCTGTCTGCTTCTCCCCAGAGCTGCAGCCTTTTATTTTCCGCACCAACCAATGTGCAGTGACCTTCTGAACATCAATCCTCAATGTTAACTCTAAACATGGAACGTTATCACTGCTAGAAGCAGACACTGCCTGAAAGAACATGCTGCTAACTCCAGAAAGTGCAGTTACTTAGGAAAGACTGAGCCATATGGTCAGCAGAAGAAGGGAATTTATCATGCCCTTGTAGTTGGCACTTGTGAGGCCTCATCTCGAATACTGTGTTCAGTTCTGGGCCCCTCATTATAGGAAAGACATTGAGATGCTGGAACGTGTCCAGAGGAGAGCTACCAAGCTCGTGAGGGCTTTAGAGAACAAGTCGTATGACAAGAGACTGGGGGAGATGGGTATGTTTAATTTTGGAGAAGTCTGAGGAGGGACCTCATTGCCCTCTACAACTATCTGAAAGGAGGATGTAGAGAGGTGGGGATTGGCCTCTTCTCCTTAGTAACTACTGACAAAACCAGAGGAGATGATCTGAAGTTGCATCAGGGAAGGTTTAGATTGGATATTAGGAAGAAATTCTTTACAGAAGGAGTGGTGAGGCGCTGGAGCAGCCTGCCCAGGGAGGGGGTTGAGTCACCATCCCTGGAGGTATTTAAGAAACGGGCAGACCTGGTGCTTCAGGACCTGCTCTAGTGGCAGGCATGTGGGGGGGTATTTTGTGTTTTCGAAGTCACGTTTGATCAGGGTATTTAGGTGGGGGTTTTTTGTGTTTTTTTTTGTGATGGGTATGGTTGGACTTGGTGACTTAGGAGGTCCTTTCCAACCAGGAATATTCTGTGATTCTCTGAGAAGTAAAATCACTGAACAGACCTGTTCTGTTCTGTTCTAATTCAAACCAGAACAAATGGAAAAGGCTGGATGACTTCTACTCCAGTGCAATTAGTGTAAAATGAAGAACTATGCAGAAGACCATTTAAAATGGGCTTTTGAAGCTGCTAAATGAGCATCTGGTCTCCTGTGGTTAAGACAAGAAGAAAAGTTGCTGCTTTTTCTGCACTTATGGGGAGATGGACACTGTTGAGCAAAGGTGTCCAGAAAAAGAAAATGAGAAGGCTGAGGACTATTTCAAAAGTGCACTTTTCAACATCTGAAAGCTCAGTACAATTTCAGGCTTATTAATGTCCATCATTTGAAGAAGTTATCTCTTTTGTAACTTCTAAACATTGTGTTCGGCTGCTAACATACTGAAATTAATTTTCTTTCAGTGAACCAGCTATAAAAGCAAAGCAAAGCAAGTAATTTTATTTCTTCCACTGTCTTCCAAGTCCTAGCAAATTCAAGAGCAGTATGAATGATTTATTGGGACACCACTTGTCATATTGGAGGATAGCTTCTATGTGCATGTTTATGAGACTAACAGAACCATAAGATGCTGTACACATATAGTATGAGAAATTATCTTCTCAGAGGCCAGAGAGATAAAGACAGAAATTGAAAAGAAGTTTTGGAATTATATTTTGAGTAAATAAATGCAGCTAGATGCTGTCCTTTATTATTAACATAAACCAAAAGTGCCACATACTGCCAATGTCACCATAATGCAGAAAATTTTGGCATTGCTAACTGTGATTGCTTAGAGACAAGATATTTATAAGTACTCAACAGATTCAGGACCATTAAGTTGTTTTTTTCAGGAAAATCTTCAAATGTTTTTAGGAATTACTTGAAGTTCTCACAGTTTCATTTGCATAAATATAAATTAATAGAAACTCAAAGGCAGAAGCTAGAGCAATCTAGCAAATGGCAGGGCAGGGGTGTGTGGAGGCCAGAAAAGTAAGTGAATTTTGCCTCAGCAAGCCACTAGTCTGCCCTGTGATTCAGGACCTAAATTTAACCAGATGATCTTTCAGAACTCTTATTTGTGGTGAGTGTTTGAAAAAATAGGAACTGTACCTGCTTTGTCCATGAATCAATGACAGCCCAGGTTTGCTCATGAACCTGCCTGAACCCTTCCTTTCTTTCTCTCATCACAGGTTTCAGAAGCCCTCTTTAGCTGCAGTCAATGACCTCCTGACTTGTCCAAGAATTATGCCATGTTTTTCCACCTGTAGATGAAGGCCTCTAAGGCCTTCTCTCTGCAGTCTGGCATACTTTACTTCATCAGGATCAGAAAAAAAACAAATTGCCAAAATGAATGAGCTGGTGTAGCCCTGTTACTTGTGATACATTGCAACAAATGTGTGGTGCCCACTTCTGCCAGAATAAGGGAGCTGTTTAATGTGAGTTCTCATCCACTTGTTTCCTTTTCATTTCCATTGTCTACATGACATGAGGCACCTAGACTTTTTGTCCAACTCCAGAGAGATAAAGTTCAACCTCTGAATTTCACAGCTTTACAAGAGTTCAAGGTTGGTACTTATGCCATCCATTTGGTTTTGCTAATGAGGTTTCTTTGGGAGTGAGGAGGTGGGGAAGGGGCAAGAACACTGTCACTTACTGTTCAAAAACCAAAAGAATGAAGCTTTGGTTTTATGCAAGACTGCAGAAACACATGGTTTTGAAGTGCTATGATTATTGACTGTGTTTGGTGTTCTGACACCTCTTTGATGGGTGCCATGAATTTTCCTTCGGAAAAGGAAAATAAAAGCTGTCTTCTGACTAACTTTTCTCTCTTGTGGTTGTAAAAGGATGACATTGCTCTTCAAAGCTTTCAACACATGGCCTTAATTCTCAAAATACCTACTTAGAATATAAACATGCTGCGTTGAGGTTTCACCCTCTATGTTAATGACATGAACCACAATTTATAGCCTCCCCCAGTTTTCATTCATAGAACTTATCACTTCTTTCTGCTTCCCTTCTGCTGTATAAAGCCATCTGTTTGCTTTGAGGCAACCCAGACTTATTACTTGTGAATGACTCTTACTGAGAACTAACCAAGACAGAATTAAGAATTACAGGAGGAAACTGGAGAAAGTATGGATGATAAATGTTCTTAGATCTTTAGGAAAGAAACCAGAAATAAGTATCAGACAGTTTTATACATTCCAACTGATAGAATAATTTCAGTATAAACAAATATTTTGTTTTTCAAATATTTTGTTAAACAAGCAGTAAAATTATTAGGTACCATCTCTAGCTTGTCTCCATGCAATATTAAGAATCCACGGCTTTGTGAATTCAGATAAGGCAAGCCTTCTAAGTCAAAACTATGGCTCATCTCCATAGCTTGAGGTATTCAAAAACAAATGTTAAGAGTCAGGAAGAAACTGAGAGAATATATACGAAAGACTGACAGCCCTGGAACTGTTTAGCCAGAAGAGAAGGCTGAGAGGGGATCTTACCAAGGTTTATAAATATCAGAAAGTTGGGTGTCAAGAAGATGAGGTCAGTCTCTTTTCAGTGCTTCCCAGTGATAGGATGAGAGTCAATGGGCACAAACTGGAACACAACACAGGAAGTTTCACCTCAGTGTCAGGAAAAAGCTTCTTTACTGTGAGGGGGATGGAGCCCTTGAATGGTCTGCCCAGAGAGGTTGTGAAGTCTCCTCTGGAGACATTCAAAATCCACCTGGAAGCATTACTGTGTGGCCTAATCTAGGTGATCCTGCTCTATCAGAGGGGTTACCCCTAACATTCTGTGATTCTATGGCATAAAGTCCATCTAGCAAGTGGAAATGCTGATTATTTTCAGCATCACACTAAGAGAAACAGTCACTTTTTTTCATTTATGGATACTAGCCAGTCCTGTTTAGAACATTGATGAAGTAAACATTTTTCCTTACTACATCTGTAGTAACATGCTGTGTTGAGGATACTCTGCTGGCAAAATTTCTCTTTGTTTGTATATTTATTAACATTTCTTTTTTTTCAGCAGAAATTTCCATCTGGCTATATCGAAAGCTTTTCCCTCCTTTAAAGTAATGCCTGTTGGACAAGGGAGGTCTTTTGGCATGGAAAATAATTTAATTTTATTAATTTGTAAGTCATAGTTCACACATCTTCTAAAAAGAAAAAGTGCAAAGTTTCTTAAAATCGCTCTTTTTTTCTTTTGATAATTTTATGCTTGCACTAAAAAAGATTACAGTTTTTCTGCTGACATTCTATCCAAAACCTCCCTTTTTTTGCATCAGCAATTCAAAAGCTGTTATAATTATTGCAACTCTGGGCATTTTCTCCAGAGTGATAACAGTTTTCTCAAGGAATCAGTAAAAATCTTGACTTGGAGGGATTAATCACATATGTGGTGTTGTATTGGACAACACCTGCTCCCGAGGGTCTTTAAAATCCAGTTGCCAGATATTCAGGATCTGACTTTTCTCCACTAAAAGATATTTCTGTTTTTAATGGGATATACTCATTGATATATTTCTTTCATTTCAATGGCATAATTTAGTTGACTTTGTTCACTGATACAAATTATTATAAAATGATCATAAAATGATCAAATGTGTCCTTTTGAGTCGTTAGTTTTTATTTCCACTATACAACCTTCTTGACTTTCTGTACACTACTGACTCTAAATATTGTCCCTTTTGCATATTTTGCAAATTCTTTCTTCCAAAATCACATGACATCCATTTCAAGGGTCATTGTGTTACTATCAAAAAAATACATGTGGCTTGATAAATATTGTATTTACATTCTGCTACCATCTCTGGCAATCTCTAGCAAATCTATGACTCCATATCGTTCCTGTTTTCTCATGTACAGTGGCAATATTTATTATGCCAGAAATGTCAAGAAGTTATGTATGTAAGAATATTTACTGGAATTTTAAAATAGAATAATTGTATTGCTAGAGGAATGCCAGTACCACTACCTGTCTTGCTCACTCTCATTCTAAACTAAAAACATCTGCATTAGCAGTTATATTGTCAAAGTTATACTAGTGTAATTGCACTGTTAGAAGTATACTAGTGACTGGCATTAAAGAACTTGTTTAAAATGACTGTTGTTAATGAAGTAATCGTATTTAGCTCAGCAGAAGGGCTAAAATGAGTTTGGCTCTTCATACATATGTACCAAACCATTCTCTACTATTGCAAACATCACCCCAATAAATTAATTTTCACATAAATATGCAACAATTGCTAATAAACTGCTGTTGTACCAAATTCAACAAAATTGAGAAAACTTTCCATCAGTAGTCTACAACACTCTCAAGCCAGCCACTCACAAGTGATGATTCTCACCCCATGGTCAACCCAAAGCATGCCCAGGACCTGTATGCAGACACTTAGGCAGTGGTCTGTTTCTACATGCTATCATCAAGAAGAAACTCATCCACTACAGTGTGAAATATGTTGAGGCTTTTTGCAGTGCTGATGTGATGATTTTTCCTCAATTTCATCCTGTCTGTCTGTGAATCAGAAAAATAGCATAAGATGCAGATCTTTGAGTTCCTTGATCATCAGTCAGTTTACATGGCACCAGGACTGCTGGTGACAGACAGGATATATCTGTCCCAAAGAGCGAAAAGTATCTTTACACAGGATTTGGCCAAGCTCATTGTAAGAGCTTTAGACTAGATCTGAAGGGTCACTAGAGACAAGCCTTGGAGCAGTACACTAATCTGTGGTGTGCCACTGAGGTCCTTCAGTCTGCCATCTCAGTGGAGGTATGGGATGGAGATCCATGAAGCAACAAAGATGCAAGGGTTATTGATATGTTAGAAACCATGGAAATGCCTGAGGATGGTCATGTAGGAATTGGGGCTTCCTCCTCTAAAAAAGGTAATGGAATGAATAGCCCAGCTGAAGTGCATCTACACCAAGGCATGCAGCATGGGCAAAAATCAGGAGGAGCTGGAAACCATTGTGCAGCAGAAAAGCTATGACATAGTTACCATCACAGAAACATGATGGGAAGACTCACACAACTGGAGTGCTGCAATGGATGGCTATAAACTCTTGACAAGGAATAGGGAAAGAAAGCAAGGCAGTGGCGTAGCCCTCTTATGTGAGAGAGTGTTTTGATTGAGTTTAATGAGGATGACAATAGTGTTGAGTGTTTATGGGTGAGAAGGTGAATAAGGCAGATATTGTGGTGGGAATCTTTTACAGACTGCCCAACCAGGATGAAGAGGCAGAAAAAATGTTCTATAAGCAGCTAGGAAAAGTCTCACAATTTCCCCACTTGTGGGGGACTTCAACATCCCAGACATCTGCTGGAAATACAATACAGAAGAGAGGAAATAGTCCAGGACGTTCCTGAAGTGTGTGTAAGGTAAACTCCTGACACCGCTGATGAGAGTGCCAACTATGGAAGACTTCCTGCTAGACCTGCCTGTGGATAGAGAAGGATTTGTGGGTAATATGATGGTTCAGGCTGTCTTGCACATAGCGATTATAAAATTATATCATTTTTGATTTTCAGAGAAGTCAGCAAAACTGCCACCTTGGACTTCTGGACAGCAGATTTTGGCGTGGTTGACAGAATCCCTTGGGAGGCAGCTTCTGAAGGGCAAAGGAGCCCAGGAAGGCTGGCCATTCTTCAAGAAGGAAATATTAAAGGTGCATGAGCACTCCATCCCAACATGCCTAAGGACCACATGGCAGGGAAGAAGACCAGCCTGGCTGAACAGAGAGCTTTATTTTGTCTGGAACTCAGGAAGAAACGGAGAGTTCATCACCATTGGAAGGTCATTCAGGAGGAGTACAAAGATGTCATGAGTTTATATAAGAAGAAAATTAACTGGGCCGAAGCTCAACTAGACCTTAATCTGTCTACTCCATAAAAGGTAATTAAAAGTATTTCCATAAATACATTAGGAAAAAAAGGAAGACTAAGGAGAATCTCCATCCTTTATTGGATTCAGGAGGAAAAACTGTGACAAAGGATGAGGAAAAGGCCAAGGCTGATGCCTCAGTCTTTAATAGTAAAGCCAGTTTTTCTCCAGGTACCTTCTAAGCAGAAGCTACAGGAACTGGAGTTGTTTAGCCTGAGAAAATAAAGTTCAGGGGTGACCTTATTGCTCCCTACAACTACCTGAAAGGAAGTTGTAGCCAGGTGGATGTTGTTCTGTTCTTCAAGTATCAAGTGATAGAACAAGAGTTAAAAAAAAACAAAACAGTTGCAAATGGAGATTTGGACTGGTTATCAGGAAAAATATTTTCACTGAAATGGTTACAAGCATTGGAACTGGCTGCTGAGAAAAGAGGTTGAATCTTCATCACTGAAGGTATTTAAAATACATGTAGACATGGTGCTGAGGGACATGGTTTAGTGGTGGACTTGACAGTGCTAGGTTAATGCTTGGTCTCAATATAAGGTATTTTCCAACCTAAACAGTTCTGTGATTCTGTGCTAGATAATTTCAGAAACCATTTTCTTTCTAACAGCCTATTTCCATTTCTGATGCATTTGTATCTTTCTAGGGCATGTTTTCTGACAGAAAAGGAACTTATGTAGATCACAGCAATATCTTTATGACATCTGAGTAGAGGCTTTATGTGTTTTTAAAAAAAACCCTGTCTAGTAGAAGCTAATTTATTTCTATAAAAATTCAAAAATTCTTGAGCCTCTTGGAACCTAATAAAAATGAGCCTGTGATGAATTGCTGTGACAGTTTACCTCCTCCTCACATTGTCCGGGCTTCTAGTCATTGCCTGAAGATTTACATTTGTGCTACAGTAGAAGCCTGCTAAATGTATAACCTTGTCACTGGAATAAATTTATTCATTTAGAATGTTTCTGTGTACCACAGAGGATTACTTATAAGGCTCTGTTACCTGAGATAGTTATGCTTTGGTGTATATCAAATGTTGTATTGATCTGACATATGTGTTTATAATGGAGGTTAACTTTTATTGGCATTTATTTAGGAATCTAAACTTACAGAGAGAAACTTTTGTGAAGAAGATTTACATTGGAGCTAAATGAAAGGCCCATACCCCTTGCAAAGAGGTCAGTATATGATTCTTTCTTACCAGGAAAGCCTTTTCAGATAGGAAAGTTTTCACAGCAGAAGCTATTACAGCAGCTTTCTACAACAGAGTATTAGAGAAATTAAAATTCCTTTGTTATGTAGACTATATTGCTTACACAGCAGTGCACACTTTTCAGAAGCCTATGCGCCTGCTCTGACATTACTACCAGAAACAATATAATGATGTTCTTCCCTACATGTCTGGTTTGAAGTTTTAGATTAGTCCAGAAACACTGCCAAGATACTGGGGCAACACAGCAGTATGAAGATTATATTAATTCTCAAACTCAAAGTAAGGAGGCACAATTTGGAAATTAATAAGCTTTACTTTTGAATAGCTTTGTAAAAGCTGACTAATTTGAGTAACTCAAAACATTGACTGTGGTCTTCTTGTAACTTATTTTCCCATAATTACATTTAAGGCACTCTTTACATGTTCAGGCTTTTGCAATCCTTAGAAGTCATCCTAGAAGTTTTAGTCAAATAGGTAGAATTAAAATATCTACAACAGTTACTGCTGACCTTGTAACAATGAGCTAAAAAACATACATCAGATGTAGTGTTGTATATCCTTTTACAGTGTTGCAGTGCACTTTATTTGCACTTGACTTTTCCACAGTTCAGGTTTGCTTCTTTTTTCTTTTTTTTTTTTTTGACATTTCCAAGAAACTCTTTGGGAGTATGATGAGGAAGACAGGAAGGCAGCAGGAACAGAAAACCTCTGAAAATAAAATTAGAAGACAATGAGAGTTAATGGAGCCACAAAAACAGATGTTTGTACATGTTGTATCCTAATAACTCAAGAATAATTTGTCAAGTGTATCTAATATGCAGATATATGACAGAACAATTTGCTACAAGGTCACATCTGAAAAGAAGAATTTAAAAGACTACTGCAGCTAGTAGCCTTTTAAGTAAGAATCTCAAAAAAATCATAAAGTAAAATTTTATATGGAAAGATGGTTGAATAAGAAAAAGTAAGGGAAATGGGGTATTACAAAGAAACTGAATTAACAAGTGATAAGGTTTGATTCAGTCCCCAAAAAGACCGAGGACTCCAAGGACTACTCTGGGGTGAAAATAAGTTACGAATGGAGCCAGGTGTCACTTGGCAGTCAATGGCACTTTATTAGTGCTCTAACAATTTAGTGAAAGAGAAGGGAAGAGAAGAAGAAAACAAAGTTGTAGAGAAGAGGCATAGATTAGCACATCACCTGCATGTTTCAGTGGTGTCCTGTTGGCCTGACCCTCTCAGTGGCAGAAGCTTCTGTCTCAGCGTATCTGTCATTTACTGTCCATAGCCCTCCTCTTCCACGAGATAGTCAACTACTTCTTGGAACTGCTTTGCACCGCCTTGCCCCTGCATTACATCACTCCCACAGCTGATGCACATGCCCAGTACTGTCACTGAGGCATCTTTTGGTGCTTTCCAAAAGAGAGACTAATGACCCTGGGCCCAGGCTCATATGCAGTTTGAAGAAGGGGGGTGGGAAGGGGGAGGGGGTAGTCAGGC